>ML660197.1:23855773-24089831 GCA_007570785.1 Antilocapra americana | reverse complement strand
CAACAAAGATACAACTAGAGATTATCACACTAAGTGAAGTAAATCAGAAAGGGAAAGACAAATGCCATATGGTATCACTCATATGTGGAGGTGAAAATATGTCACAAATGAACCTACCTATGAAACAGAGTCATGGTCATAAACAACGTCTGGTGGTTGCCAAGGGGAAAGGATAGAGTTAGAGATTGGGGTCAGTAGATCTAAGCTATTACATACAGAAAGGATAAACAGCAAGGTCCTACTGTATAGCACAGGGAGCTACATTCAATATCCTATGATAAACCATATGGAAAAGAAAAATTTAAATATGTATAACTGCAACATTATGCTATATAGCAGAAATTAACACAACACTGTAAATCAACTATACTTCAATTAAAATTTTTCTTTCTCTTTTATATTTATATAAAATGATTGATAGTCACTAAACTTACTGTGGTAATCATTTCATGATGTATATGAATCAAGTCATTATGCTGTATAATTTAAACTTATACAGTGCTGTATGTCAATTATACCACAATAAAGCTGGAAGGAAAAAAAATGTAAGAGGGCTCCAACTGCCTAGATTCACTATTAGTGCATTACAACACCTCAAGTAAGTTAATTAATTCCTCTAAGCCTTAGTTGTGCTGTGCTGTGTATAGGAGCTCGGTCACATCTGACTCTTCGCAACCCCATGGACTGTAGCCTACCAAGCTCCTTTGTCCATGGGATTCTACAGGTAAGAATACTGGAGAGGGTTGTCATCTTCCCAACCAAGGGATCGAACTCAGGTCTCGAACCCAGATCTCCCGCCCTGTAGGCAGATTCTTTACTGGAAGATCAAGAATACTGGAATGGGTTGCCTATCCCTTCTCCAGGGAATTTCCCCAACCCAGTAATTGAACCGGGGTCTCCTGCATTGCATATGGATTCTTTGCTAGCTGAGCTACCAGGGAAGCCCAAGCCTTAATTCCTTAATTTACAAAAACAGATTTTTTAATACATCTAGTTCAGAGAGTTACTGTGAGGATTTAAAGAAAAAAATTCATTGAAATACAGTTTCTGGCACATAAGAAACACTTCAGCCATGATTGATATTATAGCTATCATACCATGATCTCATTTTTGTATGGTTAATAAAAATATAAGCATGAAGGGGCTGGGAAAGATAAAAATAAAATTAATACTGAAGTATCTAAGGAGATGGATGAAATATATGAGATTTAAGAATACGCATATTCTGCTTTATGATATATACACACACATACACACACACACATTTACAGAGGAACACATGAGTATTTTGTTTTCAAGGTCCACAAATTAGAGACAAGATAATGAACTGAACTTTATGGACGTGATAAATCTTTAATAAGTGAAAAAATATTTGAGAACTATAATTTATTACTCTTTTAATCATTTTTTATACCAAGCAAAAGGGCCTCCCAGGTAGTGCTAGTGGTAAAGAACCTGTCTGCCAACAGAGGAGATGTAAGAGATATGGGTTTGATCTCTGGGTTGGAAAGATCCCCTGGAGGACAGCATGGCAACCCATTCCAGTCTTCTTGCCTGGAGAATCCCCACGGACAAAGAAGCCTGGTAGGCTATAGTCCACCGGGTCACAAAGAGTTGAACACGATTGAAGAGACTTAGCAAGCACACATACCAAGTAAAACATACTTCAGGTGAATCACTTTATAAAAAGAAAGCAAAATAAAATAATTTACCTACCCCTGCAGTTGTTGTTGGTGAGAGGAAAGAGGCATTCTTGGCTTGTTCCAGCCAGTGTAATCCTGGTTACACCTCAGTTTTTTAACAGAAAGAGGAGCTGGCTGAGGAAGAAATCCCAAACTTCTTTTGGCAGATGGAGTTTGGCTTGAAATATTAGTCCTATGGAAAAGAAAAAATAATAAAGAAACAAAACAAATTTGAATGTTCCTTTCTTCCCCTACTAGATTCAGAGAAGTCAATGTCTAGGGGGAAAAATATCCTAAATTTGAGGAAATATCAGTAATAATGATCACTTGGGAAAAAAATTTCACAAATGTAAATTAGCAAATCTGGTGACAGGGAGCTGAAGAGGCAAATAGTATGGCAACATACAATCAAAATAAGCCAAGTTAATGGCTTGAGAAAAAATATAGTTTCACTTTTTTATTCACTTTTATCCACTGATGGCTGTCACACATCAGTTTACCTAATCTTGAAAACCTTTAGGCAGTGAACTCTTTCCACTATTATGTAACAAATATTCTTGCCCAATCTCCTTGAGAACTTACTCTAATTTATATGCTTAGCAGTGAAAATGTTAGGAATATTTTCAATTTTCATTTTTAATTTTCCTAACTAATGACTGTTTCCCAAAAATGCTATACCAATTTATATTTCCACCAATAGATAATTTTCCCTTTTCACAGTCTCCATTACAATATTATCCCTCTAATGAATGGAACATGATTTCATTGTTATGTTATAATTTTCTCATTATTACCTAAGTTGAACATATCAATCTTTCTTTATGGTTTCAATTTCTGTCGTAAGAATCATTCTATAAAGTAAGGTCAGAGAAATGGTTTCCTATATTCTTTTAAAAATTTAAAATCTTGTTTTCCCTCCTATTCAGGTCTTTAATCTGCCTGGACATTTACTTTTTGCATCCTGTAGAGCAGGAATATGAGACACTTTTTTATAAGGAAAAACCAGCTGTACTCAAACAACTTACTATATGCCAAGGACATGTGTCAGCCACTGTTTAGTTTTTTACTTAAAAAAAAAATTGTGAAAGAAAAGTATATAAAAGTCCAATGTGTAACACTGTTGTATAGGATGTCAACAGTGAGGAAGTTTTCTGTGTAAGGATGGGGGATATTAGGCAAACTATACTTTCTATTCAACTTTCCTATAAACATAAAACTGTTCTAAAAAAACTTATTAATTAAAAATAAATAAAGTGTGGAGCTTAACATATTTTTATAAAGCAAACACATAAGTAACAACCATTAATGTCAAAAACCTCCAAGTGTCTCTTTCCAACCACAACCCTGAAGTTATTAGCTTTCTATCAGCTTTATTCCTTACTATGTATTCCTGCTATACACTGTAGTTTGGACAAGGCAAATGTATATTTTCATCCTTTTGCTTTCAACCTTTTTCCATCTTTATATTGCAGTTGTCTTTTAAATAGCATATAGATTATTATTACTCTTCCTTTAAAATCTAGTCTTTTATTGAAACATTTAGTGTATTTATAATTAGTGTCACTACTGATTTAGGTTAATAACCTAATGCCCTTGGTCTACTAATTCTATCATATGTGTCATTTCTGAGTCAGTATTTATTAATTTTTCTCTTCCTTATCAGTTGTTTCTTCCTGTTTCTTTGTACACTTCATAATATTTTCTTGGATGCCAGATACTCTTAATTTTATCTTGTGGGGTGTTGAGTATTTTTTATTTCTTTAAACATTCTCAAATTTTGTTCTGGTATGTGGTTAGGTTACCCAGAAACAATACGATGTTGCATTTAAAGTTTGTTATCTGGGAGCACAGCAGTATTTCATCTAGGGAGAGTTTTTCCTCATTAATGAGGCAAGTCTTTTTGTAGGCATTCAAACTGCTATTAGGAACAGGAACCATGCCTGGCTTTATGTATACTCTAAGTATCATCCACTTAGATCCTTTAGGGTTGTCCTTTCCTTGGCCTTGACCGGTCTCCTCACCTGTACATGCTGCTCAGCACTCAAAATGAATACTCAAGGGGGACTCTTTGCAGAGCTCTACAATTTCTTCTTTGTGTAACTTTCCCTTCTGGTACTCTGCTCTGTGAATTCTAGCTACCTTGCGTTCCCTTGATTCCTAGCTCTGCTTCCTCAACTCAGGAAGAGCACAGGACTGACTCTGCCTGGTTTCCCCCTCCGTGTGTGGCAACCTAGAAACTTTCACTGGCAAGCAAGCTAACATAGTCATAACGCTAATTTGTTTCCCATTTCTCAGGGATCACTGTCCTTCACTCATTCATGTCCAATGTCTTGTGATGCAATGTTCATATAGTTTGTCCAGGTTCTGGGTTGTTTCAGGAAGGAGGATAACGTGGTCCTTGTTAGCCCATCTTGGACAGAAGTGGAAGTCATCTTTAACTTTTTAATATGTCTAAGCTAATGCCAACAATGTCTTTTTCATCATAGGGGACTGGAAAGCAAAAGTAGGAAGTCAAAAGATACCTAGAGTAACAGGCAAGTTTTGCCTTGAAGTACAAAATGAAGCAGGGCAAAGTCTAACAGAATTTTGCCAAGAGAATGCACTAGTCATAGAAAACATCCTCTTCCAACAACACAAGAGACGACTCTACACATGGACATCACCAGACTGTCAATACTGAAATCAGACTGATTATATTCTTTGCAGCCAAAGATGGAGAAGCTCTATACATCAGCACAAGACTGGGAGGTGAGTGGCTCAGATCATGAACTCCTTATTGCAAAATTCAGACTTAAATTGATGAAAGTAGTGGAAACCACTAGATTATTCAGGCATGACCTAAATCAAATCCCTTACGATTATACAGCTGAAATGATAAACAGATTCCAGGGATTGGATTTAATGGACAGAGTGCATGAAGAACTATGGATGGAGGTTCGTGACATTGTACAAGAGGTGGTGATCAAAACCATCCCCAAGAAAAGAAATGTAAAAAGGCAAAATGGTTGTCTGAGGAGGCCTTACAAATAGCTGAGAAAAAGAAGAGAAGTGAAAGGTAAAGGAGAAAAGGAAAGTTATATCCATCTGAATACAGAGTTCCGAAGAATAACAAGGAGAGATAAGAAAGCCTTCCCAAGCAAACAATGCAAAAAAATAGAGGAAAACAAGAGAATGAGAAAGACTAAGAGATTTCCTCAAGAAAATTAGAGATACCAAAGGAACATTTCACACAAAGATGGGCACAGTAAGGGACAGAAAAGGTATGGACCTAACAGAAGCAGAAGATACTAAGAAGAAGTGGCAAGAATACACAGAAAAACTACACAAAAAAGATCTTCATGACCCAGATAACCATGATGGTGTGATCTCTCATCTAGAGCCAGACATCTTGGAAAGTGGAATCAAGTGGCCTTTAGGAAGCATCACTACAAACAAAACAAGTGTAGGTGACGGAATTCCAGCTAAGCTAACACAAATCCTAAAAGATGATGCTGTGAAAGTGCTGCACTCAATGTGCCAGCAAATTTGGAAAACTGAGCAGTGGCCGTAGGACTGGAAAAGGTCAGTTTTCATTAAAATCCGAAAGAAGAGCAATGCAAAACAATGTTCAAACTACTGCACAATTGGACTTATTTCACATGCTAGCCAAGTAATGCTCAAAATTCTCCAAGCCAGGCTTCAACAGTATGTGAACTGAGAACTTCCAGATGTTCAAGCTGGATGTAGAAAAGGCAGAAGAAACAGAGATCAAATTGCTAACATCTGTTCAGGAACCTGATCATCGAAAAAGCAGGAGAGTTGCACAAAAACATCTACTTCTGCTTTACTGATGTTGCCAAAGCCTTTTGACTGTGTAGATCACAACAAACTGTGGAAAATTCTTCAAGAGATGGGAATATCAGACCACCTGACCTGCCTCCTGAGAAATATGTATGCAGGTCAAGAAGCAACAGATAGAATTAGACATGGAACAACAGACTGGTTCCAAATTGGGAAAGGAGTACATCAAGACTGTATATTGTCACCCTGCTTACTTAACTTCTATGCAGAGTACATCATGAGAAATGCTGGGCTGGATGAAGCATAAACTGAAATCAAGACTCCCAGCAGAAATAGCAATAACCTCAGATATGCAAATGACACCACCCTTACGGCAGAAAACAAAGAGGAACTAAAGAGCCTCTTGATAAAGGTAAAAGAAGAGCAAGAAAAAGCTGGCTTAAAACTCAGCATTCAAAAAACTAAGATCATGGCATTCAGTCCCATCACCTTATGGCAAATAGATGGGGAAACAATGGAAACCATGACAGACTATTTTCTTGGGCTCCAAAATCACTGCAGATGGTGAATACAGCCATGAAATTAAAAAAGATGCTTGATCCTTGGAAGAAAAGGTATGACTAACCTAGAAAGCACATTAAAAAGCAGAGACATTACTTTGCTGAAAAGGTCCGTGTTGTCAAAGCTATGACTTTTGCAGGAAAATCAATTCTGAATATTCATTGGAAGGACTGATGCTTAACTCCAATACTTTGGCCACCTGAGACAAAGAGCTGACTCATTAGAAAAGATCCTGATGCTGAGAAAGACTGAAGGCAGGAGGAGAAGGGGATGATAGAGGACAAGATGGTTAGAAAGGATCACTGACTCAATGGACATGAGTTTGAGCAGGCTCCAGGAGATGTTGAGGGACAGGGAGGCCTGGTGTGCTTCAGTCCACAGGGGCTGCAAAGAGTTGGACACAAATGAGAGACCGAATAAGAACAAAGTTAGCTGTGGCCTCTTCTCAAACAAAATAAGGAACTTAAAATGTTTTAATTTCCCATACTCCTCTCCACTCATTTATTTTTTAACCTCTTATTGGTATAATATTCTGTTAATTTTTTGTTTTCAATCCATCATTTTATAAAAACTATCAAAATGCACTGAGATGCATAAGAAGTCTAGAAAGATATTAGTAATAGCAGTTGTCTCCTAAAAGAAAATGAACAAGCAGGAGTTAGGAGAGATTTACTTTTCACTGTATGCACTCTGTAACTTCTGAAGTTTCTACCATATGCCTTTATTACTTCTACAAAAGAATAAATTTTAAAGGTACTTAATTTTTAAATATGCTTAAAAGTTTTTTTGCTCACTGATTTTTCTTATTTCTACTCCTTCCTTTGTTCACTTTTCTTCTTGCTAAATAAATTCTGTCCTGCATTCTTGAATTAAAATTTAACTGGATGTGCAATTCTTTGATATCATGTGTTCCTACTGTTGCTAATGTCAGTCTGTTTTCATTTTATAGATGATATTTTTATTTCTGGTAGCTTTTAAAAATTTCTTTACCTATCATCTTCTACAAGGTAGATTTAAAAAATATGTATCCGCTGTTTGGCATTTGTTGAGGCTTTCAAAGTGGACTTCCATCATTTTCATCCAGTATTTCTTTGACAAATTCCCTTCCCTTATTCTCCTTAGTCTATTTTTTTTTCCTCCAAAATGCTATTAAGACATAGAGGGTTAAAAAAAGGAGGGTAGACCAAGAAGCCCTCCATAAATCTGTTTTATAAATTCATAGATTTTTAATGAATTTTGAAATAAATTTTCTATAAATCTTTTAAAATAAAATTCATTTACATTTACTATCTCCTCGTAATGCTACATCCCATAATCATGCATTTTTGCTTGTTTAGTAGCTGTCTCAGTCTGGAACTTTAATCTGCATAGGACTTTATATCAAGGGTTCAGAATTTTTGCCCCTACAAAGGGAACATTAAAGCAGATACCAATCAGTGCAAACCCCATTTTTGGGTATTTGCTTTCTATCAGGCTTTCCCAGTGGCTCAGTGGTAAAGAAACTGCCTGCAATGCAAGAGACGTGGGTTTGATCCCTGGGTCAGGAAGAACTCCTGAAGGAGGGAATAGCAACCCATTCCAGCATTTTTGCTGGGAAAATCCCATGGACAAAGGAGCCTGGTGGGCTACAGTCCATAGGGTTGCAAAGAGCTGGACACAACTGAAATGACTGAGCACAAGTAGAGGGAGCATCAGGTAAGCAGCATATTTCAGGTTCCAAATGCAGGCAGTTACACAGAAGTGTTTGGGCTTGGTTTACTAGCACAGTGGAGAGGGAAATGGCAACCCACTCCAGTATCCTTGCCTGGAGAATCTCATGGACAGGGGAGCCTGGTGGGCTGCAGTCTATGGGGTCGCAAAGAGTTGGGCACGACTGAGCGACTAACACTTACTAGCACAGAGGGCAGCTGGAGATATCCAGCTTCATGTATCTTCAGATAAGAAATCAAGTTCTGACTGGGGGTCATGTTCAGTTTCCAATCTCACGTTGGTTTTGAAGATCCAGCCCTAAATACCTGACCCCAGTTGGGTTTTATATGTG
This sequence comes from Antilocapra americana, assembly GCA_007570785.1. Taxonomy (NCBI): domain Eukaryota; kingdom Metazoa; phylum Chordata; class Mammalia; order Artiodactyla; family Antilocapridae; genus Antilocapra; species Antilocapra americana. Next base: position 24,081,767 of record ML660197.1, on the reverse strand, counting down.
CTTTATGGTTTCAGTCTTTACTCAGCATTATTTTTCTTACCAGTCTGAAATTTTTCAACTTATCTTTGAGGGCAGTTTTGTATTAAAAGAAATTTATATTTCTTCAATCACTTCAATGTGCAATGAATATGCTCATTCTATTATTTTGAAAAGAAATCTGTATTGTATTTAAACAGTTGAAAACCAAATTTAGTTTTTTTTTTCAACTTGGATTCCTTTAAGATTCTTCTAATAAGCAGAAATGTATTAAGCTTCCTCTCTTAAATTCAAAGGTTAACCACTGCAGTCATAAAGTGCTTGACAGATTCCACCCAAGACTGAGTATATCTACATATATATCAGATTCTTTAACTCACTTTAATCATTTAACACAAATAATCTAGATGCTTTTACCACTTTGAATTAAATTCTAGCAAAAAATATAATATAACTGGTCATTATCTATGACTGGTCATTATGCTATGTAATAGCATATCTATTATATACTACAACTCTCGCTTTTTACAACTGCCCTTCTGTGTGGCATTCTATGAACACGTCTCTTTGATAAGTGCTTAGCAGTTGTCTTACATATTCATACTCAATAAACCTCAAAAATTTAATCTACATCACTGTGTGTCAGTTGCTCAGTTGTGTCTGACTCTGTGACTCCACGGACTATAGCCCACTAGGCTCCTCTGTCCATGGAATTCTCCAGGCATGAACACTGGAATGGGTTGCCATTTCCTTCTCCAGGGGAGCTTCCTGACACAGGGATCAAACCTGGGTTTCCTGCATTGCGGGCAGATTCTTTACCATCTGAGCTATATCTCTAGAATCACCAATTAAATTTCTAACTAGCCTTTTTCATTAAAAGACACTAAGGTGAAACTTTTTGCTTTTTTAGGAAAACACCTTAAATTTTGGTAGGTAGCTTAACAAACATGCAAGCAATAAAGACAATTTTAAAATGTCTCAGTGGAGAATTACTTTAATTGGGATGATGGAAAATACACTGGTCTAGAATCTGATCACACTGCCAGTCACAACCTGTGGCCTCAGTACAAGTCTTCTAGACATCAGGTTTATACACATGTTGAAAAACATAAAAAGTAATAGTTTGAACTGAAACCCTGTAACTAAAGTGTCATGAATCTGTAATTTTCATCTATGTTGTTAAATCAGTGTATTCATTTAGAGCACAACACACAGACCCTCCCATCATTTAATATTCTGAAGAAAGCTCTTCAAGTTCTTCACAAGGCATATAGCCAATGCATACCTGTCTAGGTTAGTGCTGCCAGGAGTATAGTCCTTGGCTGCAGTTCTGCTACCATAAAAAGATGACGACTGCAAAGGTAGAAGCCCTAAAAAAATGAACAGACACAGGAAAAATGTAATTCCTAAATCAACCATTCAAGTTCATTTAATAATAAAATTACACATTGGGTTTGCTTATATTTAACTTTATTTTCCCCTTTCTTTTCATCAAAGTAATACATACATATGCATGTCTGAAGATCAAATACTGTGAAAAAGTTTATGAGGTTACAAAAGAATACTCTTTTGCCCTAAAGCTCCACAAATTTTTCTTCCTATTTCTAACCATTTTTGAAACTCAGTTTCTCTGATTTCCTCCACAACACTAGGTGTTTGTGTAATTTCTCAACTTCTCAATTTTAAACAGCATCAGCTGCCTCCCTCAAGAAAAAGTAGAAATAATTTCTCATTTATATAACTTCTACTCTTCTCTTCAACCAATTATCAGTTGTGTTATTTTATTATTTTATTTATTTTTTGGCTGTGTCATGTGGCTTGTGGGATCTTAGTTCCTCAACCAAGGATTGAACTCGGGCCAAGAGCAGTGAAAGCACCAAGTCCTGACCACTGGATTGCTTGGGAACTCCCCATCAGTTGTGTTATTTGAGTTCTACCAATTAACTTTGCAATGTTAACACACTTAAACTCTCTACATTTTGCTCTATGAAACTTTTTACCACCTGACCCCTCATACTTTCCTCTCTCTCTCCTCTTCCACATCAACACCTGTAAGATGTAACATAACCAAAATAACAGTATTAAGTATTAATACATCTTTAAGTATTCTGTTTTCTAACTATAGTGAAAGTGAAAGTGACGTCGCTCAGTCGTGTCCGACTCTTCGCAATCCCATGGACTGTAGCCTACCACATTCCTGCATCCATGGGATTTTCCAGGCAAGAGTACTGGAGTGGGTTGCCATTTCCTTCTCCAGATGATTTTCCCGACCCAGGGATTGAATCCGGGTCTTCCACATTGTAGGCAGATGCTTTACTGTCTGAGCTACCAGGGAAGTCCTTTCTAACTATAGGTTGATTATAAAAGCTGAAAACCAAAAGACAGAATTTATATAATGAATTATTACTTCAGAGGTGAGTATTATATTAGAGGTTTCTCTTTCTGTCAGAATCCAATTTATATATAAGTCTGAACCCCTAAAAGGAGACTGTTTCTAGAGTTCAGATGAAATGAATTCTCTCAAACTCCTAATTTATCAAAATTACGCCGTATTTTAGCTTTCTTCAATTTCAAGTTAAACACAATATTCAAATCAATACTAGATACATGAGTCTCTAAGAAGTTCAGAGGATCAGAGTCATGCTAAGTATAGGAAGCAGCAATAAAAATTCAGGGATAATCTTTTAGCTTTTGTTAAAAACAAAGTGAGCTTATACAACTGCTTTATGCGATAATTACAAGATCTTCTGGAACTTCAAATAATCAGCAACACTGATAAGTTTAAATTTTAATAACTTTTAACTCCTTGGATCCATTCCATGGTCCAGGTACTTCGACAACAAAAGAACTTAATACGAGGTTGTTGAATAGGGAGACTTAAAGCTTAAATTCCTCATAAGCAAAATAAAAATTCCCTTATAGTTCTAATATTCTAAAAAATATTTTAGCCAAGTACTAGGATACAAATTAGGGCTTCCCAGGTGGCTGAGTGGTAAAGTATCCACCTGTCAAGCAGGGGACATGGGTTTGATCCCCGGGTTGGGAAGATCCCCTGGAGAAGGAAATGGTACCCCACTCCAGTATTTCTGCCTGGGAAATCCCATAGACAAGAGGAGCCTGGTGGGCTACAGTCCATGGGGTCACAAAAGAGTTGAACACAACTGAGTGACTAAACAGCAACAACAGGATATAAACTGGCACCTGATAACTATTACAAAATTTATGCAGTGTTCCTAATATGAGAAATATGCCCCAGTTTACATTTCTATGTCAAGCCTAATATAATATATATCATAAATGAGCATATTATACAAAGACCAAATACTTACCTGATGTCCTATTCTCTTCTGACTGTTTCAAACTCAGTTGCTTCTCTCTACTGCTGGTTAAATACTTTCTTGAGGGATCTGTCATAGCCTTGTTGTTCCTATAGTTAATAATTTAATTCAAACATATATGTATAAAGATATAATTCCTAATTTTAAATAGCTGTCATTAGAATTTACATTTCAATTGCTGAATCAATTGATGTGCTTGGAAGTTACACTACAAGGTGTTAAAGCCTTACACAAAATAAGCTTTTCATTACCTAGTCAAAAGTCAATCCAATCCAAAACCCTGGTAATTAGGCAAAAATGAAGCAGCAGTTCCTTTATAAAAGAGTCAAACCAGAGACAGCAAGAATATATAGGTTTTCTTGGCCAAAAGCAAGCCCAGAAGAAATGATTCGGCTACTAAGGCCAAAAAAATCAATTAAGAACGTGAAAAAATTAAAATTAAAATAAATAAATAAAAAGCAAATCATTTGAGCTTGACAATGAATAGCTCTAAAAAGTAAAATAAACAAAATCCAAAATGTTCTTATACTCTATGTAATTTGAAATGTTATTTACTAAATGTCAACAACGTTTCAATTCATAGTGACTAAACTACTTTATATTCATGAACACACAATTAAGATTTCTTAAGCCCCTTTCCCCTGATCTATTATTCCTAAATACCTGAATCTATAATAAGTAAAGGGGGTCCACTGAGAAACATGCTCATGCTTTGATTTAAAGTGCTTATTTTAGGAGATCCATCATGAACAAAGCCTACAAGCAAACAATGTAGATGCTCCACCCAGATTCCTTCTGGTCTTATTTTTGTATCCTCTCTTTCACACCAATTTAGGTTTTTTTTCCTCCCAATTTTTTTTCTTTTAAATATTAGAGTATAGGTGATTAACAATGTTTTGTTACTTTTAGGTGTACTGCAAAGTGATTTAGTTATGCATATACATACATGTATCTATTCTTTTTCAAGTTCTTCTATTTGGGTTGTTTTTTAATTTTTTTTGATAGCCAGTACCTAGGGTTCCTCTTCACAAGACTGTCCTCAGGCTACTAGAGCCTCTGCCTGCACTCTCAGAGTCAAAAGTAAGGTCAGGTGCCAAAGTGCAGAAGCCAAGCTCCCCTGCCTTGGATTAGAACAGTTTTAAGGTGAAATGTAGAACACAGATTTTCTCCCTGGGATTAGGATGAAGCCTAAACTCTGCATTTTTCTGGTCAGAGATCAGATTTTTGTCTGAGATCACACTCATTTCCTTATGCACTGAAGTACCTTGCTTCCCCCAGTCCCTTCCTGGTATCCCCTGAGAATAATTCCTAACTAAATCACTTGGACACTACTCTCCATTTCAGGGTTTGCTTCTGAGGAACTTGAACAACAGTTAGTGCTAGAAGAGGGTCTAGGAAGCATGCTCTAAGGACAAGATTCTGGAACTGGATCAACTGTTTGGCAATGGCAGCAGAAATACCACTGGCTCGTGGTAAAATCTTTGGTATCCTAAAGTGTAATACCACCAAGATTTTTCATCTGTAGTGAACTGGGCTGGGTTAAAGTAGAGGAGGATATAGCCCATGCAATCTTTCCAGCATTTGAAAAATGTGGTAGACTGCACAATGGACCTTACTGGGGTTATGGAAATGTTCTAAAACTGGATTATGGTGATGGGTGCACAACTCAAAAAATTTACCAAAAATACAGAATTATACATTTAAAACAGGTGAATTTTATGGTGTATAAACTGTAGCTCAATAAAGCTGTAAAAAAAAAAAATCCCAAATTATTTCTTTCCTTGTATCCAAGCCCCCTATTAAGAAATTCAATCTGTTTCCCTATCCCTTAATGAGGCTGGCCTTGTGATTTCCTTTTCCCAAAAGAATGTAACAGACATAACAGTACATGAGTCCTGATTCTAAGGCTACAGGCACCTTGCAAATTTTCACTCATTTTTTTGGAGCCCTACCACTGCCATGTGAGTAATTTCAGGGTAACCCTACCAGGAGGAAAAAAAAATATGGCTAGTCTCCTGCATCACCCCAACCACTAGACAGCCAACGGCCAGTCATACAAGTAATGCCACTGTGGACCAGCTAATCCCTAGCCAACTTACCAAATGACCACACATCATGCACGAGAAAATGAGAGAATCCAGTCACAACTGGCCAAGACAGGCCCAGATAAACAGAACCACTTAAGTGACCACTGACTTATAAACAATAATAAATAGTTACTGTTTTAAGTATATTGTTATACAGCACTAGATAACTGACACAGTGATATGGGGTAAATAATAATCATAAAGACTATGTGTCATCAAGGAACTATGCAACCAGAGCAAGCCATCATGAGCTGGGAGCTATCATACCCATGAAGTTGTAAGGTCAGGAAGTTACAGCAGTAATCCATCATAAAATGCGAGTGGTATATCCAAGTAAACAAGAATAGATAATGAGAACAGATATATTCTGTTCTCATAAATAGAACAGATCTATCTATGCTCTATCACAGCATTCTGGTGACCAGACAGAAGAAAAAAACCTGTGCCTGATTCATGGATGGATCATCTCGGTACACTGATACACACTGAAAGTGAACTGTTGCTACACTGTAGCTCCAGTAAGGGACTGCCTGGAACACAAGACTAAGACGAAATCCTCCACTGTACAGAGTTTGAGAAGTGCACCTCACTGTCCATTTTGAATGGAGAGAAACGTGGGCCAGAGGACCCCTGGATGGTGGTAAATGGTCTAGATCGATGATCAGGGGCCTAGAAGGAGTAAGCTTGGAAAATCAGGGGAAAATGATTTATGGAAGAGGTCTATGCATAGTATGTACAAAGGGTGAAGATCTGTTTCACATGTTAATGCTCACCAGAGAACTCCACTGAAGAGACATTAAACAATCACCCATATAACTTGTCCAGGAGATGCCAGTCAATCTCTGTACTCAGCCATCCAAATACTTCCACAAAGAGCCCATGAGTAACAGGCATGGTGGTAAAGGTAAAAGCTCTAAGTGCACCCTAAAATAGGGGCTCCCTTTTAATAAGGCTGGTTTAGCAACTTATGCTGCTCAATGTCCAATTGCTCAGCTACTCTAGAGGCTGATTCCTGGTCCTTGAATGAATACTATCTCTTAAGGAAACCAATCAGACATTTGGTGATAAGTTGATTACATTAGACTCCTTCCATCCCAGAAAGGGTAGCAATTAATTCTGGCTGGCACTGGCATATATTTAAGGTTTGCTTTTGCCTTTCCTGCCTACAGTGCCTTGGCTGCACTGCTATCTGAGGGCTTTATAAGAGTATATGATTTACTAACATGAAATCTCACATAATATCATTGTGGAATGAGAGATCCACTTTACACAAAAGAAAAGGAGGTACAATAAGGGCATATAACCAAAGGATCTATTGGTCATATCATAGATCATATTTACCTCAAAGCTGATGGCCAACAGCCTTTAAAGGTGTAGATTAGAGATGACCTCGTTAGGAATTAGGTGCCCTTCAAGATACAATATATAACATAAACCAACAAGCCATTACATTTATAGAGAATACATGGGTCTGGAAACCAAGAAGTAGGAATGCCTCCACTAATCAGTCTCAATAACACACTTGGAGAATTTGTGCTTCTTGTTCCTTCAATTTAGATTTTGTGGATCTAGAGAATCTAGTTTTCAGAGGAGGAAATATTTCACAAGAGGACAAGAAGAATCCCATTTAATCTAAAGTGATGGCTGCTACTCATTTTGGGCTTCTCATGCTGGCAGATCAACAGGCAAGGAAAGGAGTTACTATACTGCAACTGACTTTCATTACTATAAGAGGACAAGGTTGCAGCTACATGATAAGGACAAGAATATGTCTGGTATAAAGGAAATTCATCATGGAATCTCTTGGTGCTTTCAAGCTCAGTTTTAACTCTGAATGGGTAATTGTAGCAATCACAGCCTGACAAGTGCACAGTGACCAAGGGCTCAGATCCCTCAGGGAAGAAGATCTTAGTCACACCACCAGGAAAGTCATCCACACCATCAGAAGTGCTAAGGGAAAATGCAGCAAATCTATAATGGATCCTAGAAGTAGATAATATCAGTTACAGCCTCAAGGCTATTTGCAGCAGTAAGGACAAAAAGAGCTACAGCTCATCCCACTAACCCTCCTTTTTTAATATTCGCACCCAGAAATTGAAAAGCATCAATGTGAAGAACCTATAATAAGATGGTGAGGCTTTCCTAGTGGTCTTGTGGTAAAGAAACAGCCTGCCAATGCAGGTAACATGGGTTTGATCCCTGTTCTGGGAAGAACTAGCTCAGTAGTAAGACAAAGGGTAAAAACACAGATATTACAGACTGGAAAGCTGGTGAGCACTGTTATATCTCAGCAAAACAGTCACAGAACTGTTACCTGTAATGTTTTAGGAGGCAGAATTCAAAGAAAAAGACTGAGACAATTAAGAACACTGGTCTGTGTTAGTGCTTTTTACTGCTCTTAGCAAGGTTCTATTCCAGACATAAATCTGGGTCAGAACTAGCAGGTTTGCGATAAAGGTTGAAAATGAACTCTGTGCCAAAGGCCTAGAATTAAAATTGTATATAACTGGAAATCATATGGGACTAAAAAAATCCAATTGCTTCTGCTTCTCAAACTGAGGCAATGCTAAGAGGGAACTGGAGAAGTAGTTTGTGAAAAACTGATGTTAATATTAGGGAAAATTGGATGAGGGGTATACAGGTATGCTTCAATATTATCTTTGCAACTTTTCTGTAAATCTAAAATTATTCCAAAATTTAAAAATGTATTAAAAGAATCAAAATAATAACAAAAATATTGGCCCTAATTCTTTCTCAGGCTTATAAAACCTTGCATGTTCTACCTTTAAAAGAGCTTCTAAAACTTTTACATTTCTAGACTTTTCTAAACTTCCAGGAGTACATCGGCATCAAGTAGGCTACAAAGCTGCATGGCTCCAAAGAACAGTCTTCAAAACCCCCTTCAGCTTTGGCCTTGAAAGATAACAGACAAAGGGAATCTGTTAAAGGGCAAAGCCACAAGTCATATGGAGTACAATGAGCAAGGGTTCTTCCCAGAGGATAGGACAGAGACTGTTAAAAGGGTTAATTAAGAACTTATTCCACTGCTTTCACTGTCTTCACAATTTCTGCCTAACAAGATTTTATCTCTGCTACAGACCAGTGACTCCTCAGTTCCCAATCCTTGTCTTTTCTAAACGGAAATTTTTACTGTGGTTATCCTGTGCTTACTCCAGCAATGTATAATAAATGCTATGTGTGTGGAGACAGGAGTGAGGAATGCAGATTAACTTGCTTTTTAGTTTTTAGGTAAACACCACTTTGGCAACAAAGGTCCTTATAGTCATAGCTATGGTTTTTCCAGTAGTCATGTATGGATGTGAGGGTTGGACCATAAAGAAAGCTGAGCACAGAGGAATTAATGCTTTTGAACTGTGGTATTGGAGAAGACTCTTGAGAGACCCTTGGATGGCAAAATCAATCCTGAATATTCACTGGAAGGACTATGCTGAACCTGAAGCTCCAAAACTTTGGCCACCTGATACGAAGAAAGAACTGACTCATTCGAAAAGACCCTGATGCTGGGAAAGATTGACGGTAGGAGAAGAGGATGACAGAGGATGAGATGGTTGGATGGCAACACCGACTTGATGGACATGAGTTTGAGCAAGCTCCAGGAGTTGGTAATGGACAGGGAGGCCTCGTGTGCTGCAGTCTATGGGGTTGCAAGGAGTCAGACACAAATGAGCAACTGAACTAAAAGTGAGTAAGACCATGAGGTGTATGGTCCAAGGCACACCTGGACCTTATGGAGAGAACTGCACACAACCCAGAGGTCCTGGACTCTGAGCTGGATATAACGACTACGTGAGATTCAGCTGCTGTCTCCATCAGGGTGAAGGTAGGGGTACTCTGCATATGGGAGGAATGATTAACAAAGGTAAATCTTTAGCTAGAAGGGTAAACTATGGCAAACTGTTGTCCCCAGATAACCACTGTACTCCTTTGTCAGTAGAATTTGGGCTAGGCATACTTCCCAGATCTCCTCATAACTTGATATAACCACATGACCAAGTTCTGGCCAATCCAATATGCATAAAAGTTATGTATACAATTTTCAGCCTACACAAAAGCTGTATGCCCTCCCTTTGCTCCTTTCCTCCTTCCCAGTAGGAATACAGATATGAGAGTGGAGGCTGAAGCTATCTTGGTTTATAAAAGGGAAGATACTTATTAAGAATGGCAGATAGAAGACAGAAGGAACCTGAGACTATGGTGATTGTAGTTTAAGAGAACACACCAGCTACCTAAATTTTTGTATCTGTTACAGCAATAGAATCAAGAACACAAACTATAAGAAGTTTCTTCAGTTTTTTCCCAACTTCTTTCTGGTGACCCTTTGGCCTTCAATACCAGTTAACCGCCTACCAACTGACTTCTGTTAAGGTATTAACTAGCAACTGTGTAATAAGTTTTCTCTCTCAGAAGACAGAGACAAACAAAATCCACAAGTCTCCCATTATGAGGAAGAGGATTGTGAGTTAGTGACCGTCCTATTGCAGGTATGCTTTTTGTCCTACTGCAGGTATGCTCTTTTGTTCAAACTCAAAAGTAGCTCTAAAAAGACTGATGCTCCTTAACTAGAACCTATGCTGGTATTAATACCCTTTTACCCCCAAGTTCATTTTTCACATGAATAAGGTTAAAAATTGTACTTTTTTTTTTTACAGGTAAAGGGAAGAAGGAAGGAAGGGGGTTCATACTAAAAGAGCAGCAAACAAAAAGCACTTATATAGAGTTCTTCAGCTCTATCCTTATTATAAGTGCTGCAAATAAATAAAGCTAAGATGGGAGAAGTGCTCTAAAATGACCAAACCAATACTGACGGCCAAATTCTCTCTCTATTGAGCCTACAATGTACTGTTACCAAAATACTCTAAATCCTGTTCTTCTGTCTTTGAGATCCCCATAAACTAAAGGCCATCCCAATTTTTTCTAGTGGTTGTAATTATTAATAGAAGAAATACCAATCAAATGTTATAAAAGTTCTTAAAGCAACTTACGATGAAGAATCATTTTCCTTAGGGTAATCTTCATTCAACTCTGAGCCAGATGACAGCATTCTTTTTCTCTTTTCAGTCCTACAGAGAACAGAGAAAAATGGTTATTTCACATTATTAAAAAATATAAAACAACATACTCAAGAACAAGAACTGTGACTACTGCTATCTAACCCTATACACCACATTTAAATATACTGTGTATCTGCAAGCTCTATACATATCACTAACATAAATCACAAAAGACAAATATTATCTCCAAAAAATGAACTTTACATGTTCTTCTTTTAACTAGGAGTCTCCTTCTTTTCCCCAAGTTATTGGACTTTCTAAAAGGCCTAAAAGACATTTCTAAATAGGCAGAATGAATGACTAAGAAGAAAAACAAAAATCTTTCATACCTATTTTCTAATAACCCTGATCTAAGAGGTGTGGATGTAGATGTCAAAGAGGGAATTGTCCGGGTAGGAGTTACTCCATTTCCTGCTGCAGCCTTAATCGATCCTCTACTTGGATTACCAAGAACTTTTCGAAATGGAGTATCATCTTTAGTTTCCAAACTTCCTCTTTTTGAAGAGACCTACAAGAATAAAGTTTAACACAGAGCTAATTCTTCACATTAATTGGCATATGTTTAGACTAGTGATCCTTATATACAGAATTTTTTAAAAATATCCACAACTGGAGACCCATTTCCAGAGATTCTAGCCTATCTGGTCTGGGGGTAAGGTCCATTCATCAGTACTTCTTTTTTTAAAGAATACTAGGTGATTCTAATCAGTGTCAGATATTGAGCTTGACATGTATTTTCCTACAGCACTCTTGTAAGCTTAGAAATCCCACAGCATACCTGGAAACAGAGAAGAATTTGCTCTGCATTACTGATTAAAAAAAAAAGAGAGAAAATAACCTCACAGACATAAGGGCCACATGAAAGTAGATCTTTAAAAGAAAATCCAATTATTATCATTTAAAGTGAGCTTCCCTGGTGGCTCAGCTGGTAAAGAATCTGCCTGCAATATGGGAGACCTGGGTTCAATCCCTGGGTTAGGAAGATCCCTTGCAACCCACTCCAATATTCTTGCCTGGAGAATCCCGGTATACAGAGGAGCCTGGAGGGCTACAGTCCATGGGGTCACTAAGAGTTGGACATGACTGAGCGAATACGCACAGCACATTACAGCAAAGTGACATAAATGTGAGAAAAAGGAGCAACAATGACATTTGGTAGCCACAATTTAAAAGCCAAGTCACATGGACAGCATATGATTTTTGAGAGGGTTCTAGTATGGAGAAATGAAACATATATAATGATGGAGAGATTGAAGGTGAGACAGAACCTACTGGCAGAAGATGAATCAAAGAATCTATCCCACCACACAGCAAAAATATTCAGAGAGAATACACACTTTACCTCCATGGAAGATTTCTAATTACTTTCCACAGAATTACAATCTTAGCGTAAGAAAAAAGAATCTGGATGAACGATTTGAAAAGCTGATTTTCAAATGGATAACTGATTCTCAAGATCAAAAAATAAAAAATCAAAACACTATTATAAAAGTCATATACTGAGAAGTCTCTTTTATCACCCCAATGCCATTCACTCAGTTCTTCTACTTCCCATCCTCTTTTACCTTATAAGTATTCTACATTTTTAAGGAAATGAAAATCAGTATTTTATTTTTCTAGTTACACAAATGGTAGCATGCTATATGTATACTGTTTTGCATATTTTTCAACCTTCTTTGACCATGACCCCACAGTGAGAAATATTTTACATCACAACCTATTATACATACATACAAATAAAACTGAAAATTTCAAAAACCAGTATTTATCCTTCCTGTGTAGAATATCTTCTCTATTATTTTCTATTCTATTTAATGGTAGTCACAACCCACAAAACCACTAGTAATAGAAATCATTATTTGTGAAAGTATAAATAGTTGCTTCTGCTAGATATATATCAACACTTACAGTTTAAATATTCTAACATTTTAAATTTCTACCTGTAAATGGATGAATCTCAAAGTAATTATGAGTGAAAAACCCAGACAAAAAATTAAATACTGATTCCACTTATATAAAACTCTAGAAAATGCAAAGTAATCTAGAGTGACAGAGAGCAATTCACTCATGGCTTAGGGATAGGGGCCAGACAGGGAGCTGGAGAGAAGGATTACAAAGGGGGATGAAGACGCTTTTAAGGGCTATGGCTATGTTCACTAGGTTGATTATGGTGATTTTGCAGGTACTTACATAAATCAAAACATATCAAACTGCACACTTTAAATATGTGCAATTTACTGGATATCAATCATACCTCAATTAAAATGTTAAAAAAAAAAAACCCAAACCAAAAAACTCAACTTGTAAAAAGAAACTAACAAAAATGAAACCTTATTCACTGATTGCTTAGTCCACTAAATGGTTTAAGTAATCAACCCATCTCTGCACAGTCAAACAGAATCCATTGCTTACAAGAGAGCTTCAAAGTTTCTCTATACACCTGGTTTACCTTTGTAAGACAAATTAAAAGAGACATAGGACTGCTGAGATGCAATAGTGCAAAGTAAGTCTCAGGACTGGATGAGTATTTATGAAAGAAAAATTATTAAAAAGCAAACAGAAGACCCAAGAAAGCAGTCTAATATCACATAGTGTAGGTAAACTTCATAATGTAGAACAGACCCAAAAAGGCATCAAAGAAATAGCAACAGCAAATATTTACAGGGTTGTTAGTACATGGTATTGGGGGCTAAGAATTTTTATAATACGCATTATTTTACAGCAACGCTTAAAGTATTTTTGCTGTCTCAATGTTACAGATGGGTACTAAGGCTCAAGATACTTAAGGAGCTTCTCCAATGGCCTACAACTAGTAAGAGGCAGCACCAAATCTCAAACCCACATCTAACTTCAAAACTAGGTTTTCAAAAACTACACTGTGATAAATTTCAGGTATGTGGACAGTATCCTCGTGATAACGCCAGAATTATTAGACATTACAATCTAAATTCTACTTCCTGCAACTACCTTATAGAATGTCTAAGATTATCATCTTTTAAAAAAAAGCTGCTAAGTCGCTTCAGTTGTGTCTGACTCTGTGCGATCCCACAGACAGCAGCCTACCAGGCTCCCATGTCCCTGGGATTCTCCAGGCAAGAACACTGGAGTGGGTTGCCATTTCCTTCTCCAATGCTCATGCATTTTCCACTGAGTGGAAAGTGAAGTCACTCAGTTGTGTCCAACTCTTAGTGACTCTATGGACTGTAGCCTACCAGGCTCCTCCATCCATGGGATTTTTCAGGCAAGAGTATAGGAGTAGGTTGCCACTGCCTTCTTCAAAAAAAGCTAGAAAGATTCAAATGAACATACCTGATTGTCTGAGTAAGAAAGCTGCCTGTTGGTTTCCTTCTGTGAGGTCCTGCTGCCCAGAATAGTTCCAAAACTACCAGAACCCTGAGAAGGTTTCATGGCTGGTGGGGGGAAAAAAATCCAATCAATTACTTTAACTAAGAGATTTGTCATTATTATTATTTAATACTGAGGAAACAGAAACAGGAAAAATAAAACAAATCTAAGTGCTTATCTGACAGAAAATAATTCTGATATGTACAGTAATAATTTAGAGCTAGGATCAAGCAAAAAATTAAGTAACAATGCAAAAACATGGAAATATGTAATAGAAGGATAAATTTTTGAATGCTAGAGATTCTCCTGTATAAACATTTGGTAATTAACGCTATAGCAAAGTCAAGTCAGTGAAGTAACTTCGGACACTGGATGCTAAGCACATGTCAGAACCAGTGACAGACATACTTCTAATAATGTATACCCCAAAACTTTCTAAGTTCAGCAAACAGAATAAGTGGCTTCTTCTCTAAAGAAATCAATGCTAGTTTAAAGGACAAGCAAGGTAATGTATAAACATGGATTTTTATATATTTTAAAAAGTATTTCAAGGGAATTTCCTGGCAATTCAGTGGTCAGGACTCTGTGCTTCTGTTGCCAGTGGCCCTGGCTGGGGAACTCAAGATCTCATAAGCTGTAGGTGGCCAAAAAAAACCCCCAGTAGTCTATATTTTAATTCTGTTAATTTCCCACTGAAGATCATTTGGAATGTTTTAATTCCTTTTACAAATCTTCGTGCACTAATGCAACAATTTTCATAGGATAAAACACCTTAGAATAAGAATTGTTGGGGTAAAGGATGTACAATTTTAAACTAAATTGATATTACCACTATTCCTCAAAAAAAAGAATCTCTAAGCTCCTACCAAGTATATTAGAGTATCTTGCCTCCCCTCACACTACTGCCAATGTGATAATAAGAATTTGAATTTGTTTAATTATTGAAGTTGAGAATTTTTTCACGTTTATGGGACACCTGTTTTTCTTCCTAAATTTTCCTATATGTCTATTTCTCTACTAAACTGTCTTTTTCTTATTGATTTGGAAAGTCGGTATTTATATATTAGCAATATTAACTCTGTCACTGTGACTAACGTATTCTTCATCTTTTCTTCTTTCCTTGTTACAGAGATCATTTAAATATTTTACACAGTCCAAGTTATTAATCTTTTCCTTTATTGATTCTGGTTTTATGTCATACTCAGAAAGGTCATTCCCATCCACATAATACGTTAAAATCCATTCTCTTCTAATAATACTTTTATCACTTTTTTTTAACACTGATATCTTTGATCAGTGTAAAATCTATTTAGATGAAGGAGTAAGATAAGGATTCAGTTTTACTGTCTTCTTAAATGGTTAGCTAGTTGTCCTATTTATAGACAACACTGTTCATCAACCATTAGTCTTTTTCCCATTGATTTCAAACACCACACATTATACTTTAAATGTTTCAGTTTCCAAAGTGTTCTTATATTCATTAGCTTATACTTCGGGGCAGTTATGGCAACTTAAACTGAAAAGATTAAAACTTGCCTAAGAGTACAGAATAAGTTAAGTCCACAGCCAGTCACTCTAAAAGCAGTAACGATTTACTATGTGCCTATTAAATACTGGTTGTGACTTACATTAATGAACTCTAATTTTTTACTAAACACTGAAATTAAGGTGAGAAAACATTTACTTTAGAGATGAGGAAACTGAAACTCATTTATTAAAGGAACTGCCCAAAACTGCACAGGATATAACAGGCAGAGCTAGGAGTCAAACCCAAATTTGTTTAGGTCCAAAGTTTGTGTTTTTCCATTAAGCCATGTTGTTCAGACTCAAATCTTGGCCCCAGTCTGCTGTGCTTTCCACTCTAAAGCATTCAGAGACATACTTTCTTACACATTTCAATTTTTAAAACAATGGTTCAATTAATATGATGGAATAAAACAAATACAGAAATGTAGACATAATACCTAACATATTCTGAAACTTTTAAATTGGCACTCAACTCAATTCTAAAATTCAGCATTTAAAAAACTGACATAGTTCATTCAGATTTGGTAACATGAACACATGATGAATACGAACCAAACGGCAAACAACCATAAAAAAATTTTTTAAACAAGAAAATAGTTTATCAAATAGCTATTAAATACAAGCAAGGAGGCACTGCTACATCTTTATTTTCTAAATGTTTTCAATGTGTTATATTTGTTAAAAAAAAAACTCAGTTTAACTATAAAATACCAGTAATAACAAAGTACTGATGATGACAGAGCTGGAGAGTAATAAAAATAAAGAGTGAAAAACTCATTTTGAGCCAAAGATTACTCCTAAAAAGATGCTTATAAATATGTATTCTTTAAAGTCAAAACATTTTACATGAAAGGGGTTGGAGGAAGTAGGGGAATCTGATCACATTACTTGATTTTCTATGGTACCTTCTGTTTTTATAGAAAAATAAAACCTCAGAAAAAGTTTCATATAAAAAAGCAACTACAGAACATTTATGTAACAAGGTAATTTTTCCCAAATGTAATTTAAATCCTACTCCTTCTTTAGACACACACTCCTTTGTGGAATCTTTAGGGTGTTCTACATAAACAATCATGTCATCTGAGAACAAAGACAAATTTACTTCTTCCTTTTCAATTTGGATGCTTTTCATTTCTTTTTCTTGCCTAAGTGCTCTGCCTAGGATTTCCAGTTTTATGTTGAATAGAAGGGTAAAAGAGGTCATCCTTGCCTTGTTTTTGATTTTGGAAAATCTTTCAGTTTTCCATCAATGAGCTATTGGCTTTTCATATAAGGCACTTATACTATGTGAGGTAAGATAGATTCCTTTAATTCCAACTTTGTTTAGTGTTTCCATTATAAAACAAAGTTAAATTTTTAATGATTAAAAATCACATGCTTTTAATGCATCAAGATGATCATGTGGTTTTTGTCCTTCATTTTGTTAAATTTGACGTATCATGCTGCCAGATTTTTTCCATATCTTAAACTATTCTTGCATTCCAGAAATAAGTCCCACTTGGTCATAGTGTATAATTCATTCAATGTGCTGTTGAATTAGGTCTCCTACTATTGTGTGGAAATTTTTGCAGCAATATTCATGAGGGATACTGGCCTACAATCTAGTAATATTTTTTATAACTGCTAATGTTAGATCCTTGGATGATTAGTGCTTACCTGCATTAAGTCTGTTTTGATGGACTGCATCTAGAAACAATCTCATTTCCTCTGCATCCTTACTTGGTACTTTATCAATAGACAAGAAGCTGTTATCTTGTAGAGTTAACATTAGGCGGCTTTGCTTTGCTCCACTGGGTCGAAGCACCACATTTTTAATGTTATGACTTAGCTGATCAACACAAAAGGAAGAGTATCATTAAAAATGAATTACAATGATGCATAAGTTGTATAATGAATACTAAACTTCATACGTTCTAAGATACATTTCTTACTCTTTCCCATATTAATTTAGTTTTTTTTTTCTTTACCCAACCAAGAAGAGTTTCCATTTCTTGATAAATTTAAATCAAAGATTCCACTTCTAGGAGAGGCAAACACTATTAAAATTTTACAGAGTAATCCTAACACTCTTGACTTTTTTGGTAGAAACTGCATATTTTCAGGTATAGTTACAAAAACAAAGAAATTAATTTTCTAAGCCTGATGGTTATATTATCACCAGTTTAGAAAGTAATATTGGATTAGAGGCTTTTTTTCTTTTTAAACAAAAGCTTATAAAACATCTAGCAAGTGGTTGATGTAGCTACAATGAAAAAGGATATTCTGATCCAAACTATAAATCCTCAAAAGAATTCTATTTCTTAAAAACACATCAACATAAACCTTTACCAACATTAGAACATCTTTTTTTTTCTTTTTTAATTATATAAGCAGGCTCATTTAACTTTCAATCACAAAGCTCATAAGTTCTCTGGACCTCTCTCAGCTTACTTCTCCCGCTCCCCACAAGTGGTTCAATACTTCTCTTATACTCTTCCAGACTCTGGATATATGCTATTAAGTGATAACTTTTATTCTTTCTCGGTTGAAATTTTTCCAAGACTAAATCAATAAATCTTTAACTTTTTTTTAACTTAATAATGCTCCCAACCGGTCATCCTTATTCTCTAACATTCTCCCTCAGCAGGCATATATATAGGCTTCTAAAGTTGCCTTTTGCTGAAGACATACCCTCTGAACAGCATAAAGAAAGAAGTAAAAGCATCTCACAATTTTTAAAATTAGGGATAATTGACCTTGTGACAATTTTTAGATAAAGATGAAAAATCAATTTACCAAACTTAATCTATATTTAAAATTAAATGATAGGTTTTAGACTCAAAGCAGGTCTTTCTCTCACCTCCCAAATCTAATGTAATGAGTTAAATCCTGAAATCTCTTTAAATCTGTGTTTTCTTTTGCTTCTTCCACTGTCTCATCCTTTGCTCAGGACTTTCATTTCTTATCCGAACTCCCACAATAACCTCTTACATGTCCTTATTCTCCCACTACCTCTTGAAAGTCATCTGCCTAGCTGCCACAGGAATCAAGATTCTTGGCTCCCTAGTAACTAAGTTCCCTTTAGTATGACAAAGAAGATCTGGATATTTCAAGATCTGGTTTCTATGTAGCTCTTAGCCTCTACTACTGCCATTCACTCTCTACTGTGCATTTACTTTAAAATAATTTTCTGGTTTCCTGAATGTTAATTCACACTAGCATGTGTCCGTACATTATAGAAATCATCTTCACCTTACCTTCACTGTGTCTAGCAAATTCTTACCTATCCTTTAAATCCACAGAGCATAAAACACTTCCTTCTTTATTTACATCAGTATCTCTGAGGTATTTTTACAGCTGAGAATGCATTTGGTTACTCTTAAGTTTGAGAGGAAAAGTGCATCACTGAGCTCTGTATTCTTAGCCCTTAGCACAGTACCCACCACAGTAATCTACAGGTGGTTAACAAGTGAATGCTGAATGCAAAGCTGATCTAGAACTGAGATGCAAGTTTAATCACAGGTAGATTCATCATGCTTCTAAAGATCTATATTTGCTTAAGTATTTAAATATTTACTGAATGATAATTTGAGTTGAGGACTAAAAGACTGAATCTTTGTTTAAAAAAAAAATCTTTCGTTGAGATGGTCATAAGTACATGAACTACCCATGTCACCACTACAATCTACTTAAGAATACTTTTGATACATAAAATCATAACCATTTTCAATAGTTTAAAAGCAAAAATAAATAGAAATTTTACTTCAGCTCAAGTTCTCAAGCATAACATTTTATAAATTGCTCTTCAAAAGAGTACTTTAGAACATTACACTTTTATATAATCTAATTAACAAATACAACATTTTGAAGTGCAGAAGATGTAAGACATTAAATTCAACTCATATCAACACAAGTAATTCTTGGCTGTACAAGACAGAAGTGAAAACAAAATTATTTTTTACAGTGATAAAATAAAGAGGTCCTTCAAAAGTTAACAAAAGAGGGACTTCCCTGGTAGTCCAAAGGTTAAGAATCTGCCTTACAATGCAGGGGACTGGGGTTGGATCACTGGTCAGGGAACTATGATCCCACATGCTGCAAAGCAAACTAAGTCTGCACACCAAAACTAAAGAATCTCTGCACTGCAACAAAAGATCCTGCATGATGCAATGAAGATCTTGTGTGCTGCAATTAAGACCCAATGCTGACAAATAAATAAATGATTTTAAAAAAAAAGTTAACAGAAGAAAACAGCTGTAAGGATGACCATGAATATCATCCTTAAATAGTCCATACCACAACCTTTGGCAGGATTAATTAGGAAGAAGAAATTAAAAAGACACTAATGAGTCCTATTAAAAGTTAATATGAAATAGTGATGAATTTATCACATGTTGGTTGCCGTGGGGGGGAACATAACTGAAGTTATCCTAATGTGGTTTTAAAAATAGCTTAGTATCCAGACTCAGTTTCTCCCAGCTTCCTCTTCCCACCAGTTTCTTTTTAATAATGGTGACTACTTCCTACTCTTTATTATATACCATCAACAATTCTGCTGAATAATTTGTAACAGTATTAGTACTCTGAAAATTAAACAAATAGTAATCTAGTAGGGGTACTATGATACTTAGTGTGGCAGAGAATAGCTGTTAACTAAAGGATGTGATTGAAGGTCTATTCCAAATCAAAATCTGGTAATACCTGAAATATCCTTGGAATCCCTCCAGTATTGTAGTGAACTACTAGGCTGACTTTATTCTCTTTTTCCACAACTTCAAAGGATCCTTCTTTCCATTTTGTAATCCCAGTCTGCATACTTCGAATTCTGATAGGGCCATGTATCTTCAGAGGAGACATATTTTCTTTAAAAATAAATTGCTTCTAGCCAAATTAAAAAGAAAGAATACACCTTCACCTGACAGATTCTAAGAAAGAAAAATAAAATAATAAGTTACAACTTACTAGTGATTAAAACAAGAGTTTGAAAGAGAACATATAATGAACCATCATACGTGCTTTTCTCTGTTTTCAATAAACTACCTTTTATTAAATATCCTCAAAGGCTCCGATTAGCTGGATAGCACTGGTAAGAAGAACAAATGAAGAAGTCACTGAAATTCAGTGACTTACTTTACCCACCTTTTATCTGTTCTGTACATGTTCTCTCCTTAGCCATGTACCTGAGTCCTTTAGTGTCTAAATTTTGCATTTTGCAGCATTAACAACCATACTGCTGTCACTGTATGACAATCAGGAATACTAAAGATGCCATTCTCAATGTGAGTGCCCATGGCAATATGACCAACTTTTACCTTCCTTCATGATTCTAAAGGATCTTGAATTTCAAATGTTAAGTGAAAAAAAAAGAATTCAGCCAGCTGATTCCATTTTTTAGAACTGAGTTCCTATTGAAACATCAAATCATATCACCAAACAATTCCTTCTCTCAGTTGGTAGTCTAAGCATATCCACATGTATAAAACATATTATATGAATAAATAATTGTGAGAATAATCAAATTAGTTTAACCTAAACAACTACATTATTTGAGAAAATAATTTATTCTCTAGGGAAAACCAACCAAAAACAAAAACCCTCTTCCTAAGATCCACCTACCATTTATGTTTAACACTATCATTCCTTGGAAAGAATCTTTACTAATTTTCTTTCAGAAATATTCAAATTTCCCAAGTGAATTTCTGATACTTTTAGATACAACAGAATGTCTAAGACTCTTAAAACTAGCTTAACAGATGTCAGCAAGTAAATACAATTAAACAGCAGAAAATGATTATCAAATAGTGTGTTATATGCATAAACGCAATCAAATAAAATTAAAACAACACTACAGCCTGCAAATCTCTAAAAACATGGCCTCTAATACAGATTCTTAATTTAACAAATTAAAAACCATTAAACTTTGCCTCTGCCTAAACAACTCAACTAGATAAAGCTAAAAACAATAACATATGTATAAAGGAAAAGCATACTAGATCTAGGTATCAGGAGCCCGCTCCATCACTTACTAACTTTTAACTTACCTTTCCTCACCACTAGTTTTCTAAGCTGTAAAACAGCAATGCTATAGTGTTTCAGAATTAAATGAAATATTGCTAACACTCATTAGGCACTCAGTAGACAGCAGCTTCAATATAAATGAAATTAGTGTCCCTTTTCTGAATTTATTCCTTGTCTGCAAAACCTTTCTCCAAAGATCCCAGACAAATAACTTGTTAACAATGGTCACCAACTCAATGCCTATAGAGGCTAAACAGGTGACACAAATGATTTAGACAGGCAAAATACAAAAACTTCTATTCAAATCTAGCCAGCTTTGCCATGAACCCAGCACTACCAGATCATCTAATTCTTCAAGAAAATGTAATCAAATTTTTATGTCAAACTGCTCATTTTAAATTCTGGACAATGAATTCAAAGTTTCAAATCAAACAAAACCCACCTAGAGGTAGGATATAGACTGGAGAACCCTAGTTCAAGGCCCCTAGGTACTATATATCAAACAGCTAGGAATAAATATAAAGAGAGATATGAAAACACTTTGAATTGTTTAAGGTATTTTGCATCGTAAGTCCTCTACTATTACTGACTGAATTTTCTGAGTGCCTAATTGTGGCCATATTTATGTCCTCTAATTAGCTGGGTGTATGAATCCATCAAAGTAATAGAGGCCACTACTGCTCACGGACCTGTCTGTTAATGTGACATTTTGTTCCAACTAGTAACTACAAAGTCAGCAACATGTAATTTTTTTTTTTTACAATTAATAATTTAGTGCTTTACTACTTGGATATAGCCTTGAGATTTTTTCCACTCTGTCTCATAGCACTGCCAAGAGTATGTGATTCCTCTCCTACTCCAGTTGTCCATGCCAGAAACATGAGTTATCTTTAACATCTCTCTTGATGATTATTAGTATTGGACTGGAAATGGAAGGTAAAGTTGTCAATTTAACCTCTATACACCTTCCAGACATCTTCATAATGAACTTCAGATCAACTCACATCACTATCCACAACATCATTCAACAACTCCCCATGTGGGCTACAGTCCATGCAGTCACAAAGAGTTGGACATGACTGAGCAACTGAACACAACACAGCACGTGCCCTCATAATAAATCTATTCATTCACATGACATAAACACCCTTCATGATTCAGGCCCTGCTTACCTCTCTAAACCCAATAAACTTCCCAAATTCAGCCATCTAAACTACTTACAATTATCCTTAAAAAGGCATATATTCTCATGCCACTATACCTTTGCACACACTGTGGTCTACATCTGAAGGATTTTTTAGCTACTCCCCCCATCCTCCACAACTCCCCTTTTAAAACTCTCCTGGCTATAAAATCAAAACTCAATTTAGATATTATCTTCTCTAAGAAGCCCTTTCTAGCTATCTTTCAATTATTCTCTCATCCCATATACACACTGAGAGCATTTAATGCTTTGCTCTTCTGGTGTACCCTGTGTTTAGGGCATTTATCACGATGTATTACAAACTATCTATTTATCTCTTTGTCTCTCTCTTCTATGTGGGATTGTGGCTCAGATGGTAAAGGGTCTGCCTGCAATGTGGAAGACCGGAGTTCGATCCCTGGGTCAGGAAGATCCCCTGGAGAAGGAAATGGCAACCCACTCCAGTATTCTTGCCTGGAAAATTCCATGGACTGAGGAGCCTGGCAGGCTACAGTCCATGGGGTCGCAAAGAGTCGGACACGACTGAGCGACTTCATTTTCACTTTTCTATGTGGGATAGAAGACAGGCCCAACTGTCCTAGACTTACCAGTTGGGGTGTGATGGATGTTGAGAAGCCCACCCCAGTGCTTCCTACAGAGAGCCACGAAATGAAAATGGAAAGCTCTGTTATTTGAAGACAGGGAATATGTTCTTTATCTTTGCATCCCCACTAGGACAGTGTCTGGCACATAAGAAACCACCTCATTATTTAAGAATAATAAATCAGCACAATCAATTTTATCATTTTACAGTTAAAATATATAGCAGCAGATACTAGAACCATAAACCCCTTTTATATGGCCAATATAGGATTATATTTACTAAGCTCTTTACAGGAGCATCATTCTGTACTATATATCTCATTCTTTGAAAACTACATCCAGGCCTTTTCTATGTGCATCTGAATTTCTCCTAAATGCAACGCTGTCCACATATCAATGAGAAAAATCATTTATGTAAACTAATAATATGCAGTTACAGAATGCATTATTTAAACAAAAACATCAGCAAACTTGCCTAACCTGGGATTCATATAATATACTGCTCAATGAAAAAACTACACTTTAAGAGGCTTATCAAATTATCTCATCTTTTCTTATACATTTAGGATGCCAAATTATAAGGGAACAGTTAAAACCCCATTGTCTCAATGTTTTCCTTACAGACCAAAAAGTAAATAAAGGACACTGACCTTGAATTCCTCCAACAAAAACATATTTTAAAAAATTAATTATTTAACAAGATTTGGAGATAAAGATTTCAAAGTTTAATTAAGTATGTAAGAAAAAACTTTATTGGTTACTTCTGTTTCCCTCTATAATTCTCTCTACATATAATACATGATTTCTCTAGATATAATTCTCAAATATTCTGATGCAGAGTTTTGGTTAAGTGTATAAAATTTTACTTCAGATATTGAATATTTTCTTAACCATTTCTATTAGTAATCTCTCTTTCTTCTAAGAGAAAAAACCTAAAAGGTACAAGACATAAAATTGGCAGAATCAATAAAATTTTTTCTTAATATCTCAATCCAGTCCATTGTCTGCTCTTGCACTACATCAGTTAATTGTATTTACTTTTGTACACTGATCATATTATCAGAGTTTGCCCTACTTGGTTAAGAGAAAAAAACACTAAGTTTCCCTTCAAATATCTATCATGACCCAGTAACAGTTCAACTTTCTATGAACCTAACAAAGACAAGGTTTCATTAAACTCTGTAATGCTACTTCACTGTCAAAGTGATATTAGGAAGACAAAGTACAAGAAAAACCAATTATTCTTTGGGTACATCCAAAGAGATTTGCTTTTCCCTAAATTTCTTCACCATTTTTGAAATCACTGTTCAATTCTGAGCAACCTGTGAAAGCTCAATAACATTGGCAAAAATGTTTTTATACCCTCTACAGTTAATTTAAATGCTGTTATTTTAGGTACTACTTTGAAAACATTCTTATGCAGAGGGTATTCTGTGGTTCAAGAAAGCATGCTAAAGCACAAAAATGACTACTACAAAATAGAAGAAAATGGTCAGTTCTTGCTAGTTAGCATACTCTCGGAAACATACATATCCAAAATAAAAACATTACTTACTTTTCAGAGACTTTTACTGAAAAACCCTATGTAATAACAATTCACCTTTATTCTGATCCTTGTGCCAAAGGCAATGCACTCTTCTTAGGGAACTACTCATATTCTGCAGCTATGCCAGTTCTCCAGGTGCCATCAACTCAGCTAAAGGAAATATAAGTGTGCCTTTTTTAAAAAAAAAAAAACAAACTCATTTACAAAATTACAATTTTCAAAAAGTGCTCATTTACACAATGAAGATTAACCCTCTGACTATTTAAAAATCACAAACTACTGAAAACATTTAAAGTATAATGCTCAAGAAACACTTGTACACATAGCGCACACACACACAGACTCAACTTTAGGAATATACCTGCTGTGCAAAATGAGGGACTCCCAGAGCCTGCACCTAGATCAATTTGTATTTTGGATTATTTATTCCTATTACATTTTGAAACTAAGAAGGCAGTAAAATAAACAGCATTTCTTTTGTTAACTTTACGTATCATGGCTTTAAACCTTAAAATATCACTTCCAAAAGATGTTGATACAAATTCCAAAAGGTGGATAAACTTGCTTTTCACTTTTCTTTCAAAACTAAATTCATGAGCTTGTTTCTCAAATTTAGGCCTCTTAAAAGCCTCAACTTTCCCTGACGTTCTTCTACCCAAACACTTCTCACTATCTTCTTGACTGTTACAACATCAACTCTAAACTCCTTTGTTTACTTGGTAAAAAATCATTTATTGAGTTATTCCAACTTGATGGCACTATGGTAGGGACACAAATGTGAACATGACACAGTCCATGCCCTCTTTAAGAGATTCCCCAGACTTTCCTACATTTGTCTTTCCACTTAGGCGAAAAAATCTCCACATCAGCTTTAGTCTTGTTCTTATTTATTTGAAACAGTCATTCATCACTACCACCCTAATTCAAAAACACATCACTTTGCTAATCTTTCTCATCTAATATTTATTATGCAACATTTACTAAGCACAGTATGAAACACCATACATGCAATATTTCATAATCTTTACAATAATCCTTAAGAACAGGGATTATTAATACCTCTAATTTACAAACGAGGAAACTGAGGCTTAGAAAGATTAGGTAATTTATCCATGGTTACTTATGAGTCAGTAAGAGACACACCAGAACTCATGTTTTTAACTGCTACACACTGCATCCTCAAAAATTTGTAGCAACACTTTCCAGTCTTCATTCTCTCAAGACTTTTCTATCCAACAAATTCTTTAACCTGTAATAACCCTTTCTAAGGACTTTTTTTAAATCTCTTACCAACTCAGGTGGCGCTAGTGGTAAAGAACCCACTTGCCAAGGCAGAGGTCATAAGAGACATGGGTTTGATCCCTGTGTCGGGAAGATCCCCCGGAGGAGGATCCCCTCCAGGAGGATTCCCTGGAGGCAACCCACTCTGGCATCTTTGCCTGGAAAATCCTATGGACAGAGGAGCCTGGCAGGCTACAGTCCATGGGGTGGCAAAGAGTCAAACACGACTGAATTGACTTAGCACATCAACTAAAGTATGCACTAGTTCTCTCCTCAACTTTCTCTCTCAAGGGGAAGGGGGAGATGGACGGAATCTGTTTTATTTTCTTTTTTACTTCAACAAAACAACAGGTATTTAAATAAATGCTAAAATACTTGCTACTGAGGCTAATTTCCCTCCCAAACAGTAAAGAAAAAAAAAATCTTTTTAATTTTATTGTGGTAAGAATATTTAACATGAGATCTACCCTCTTAACATTTAAGTGTACAATACAGTATTGTTAACTATAGGTACAATGTTGTACAGCTTATCTCTAGAACTTATTCATCTTGCTTAATTGAAACACTCTCAAACATTTTAACAGCTCATCACTATCTATCAAATAAATCCAAATGTTTCTGTGTTTGGCACTCCTATTTTTAATTTTCTATTTCTCTACACAAATTTTGTTCTACACACACAAATTATTAAACTTTGGTTTTATCTTCCATAACCCCCACCAGCCACTTATTTAAACATGAAATTTTCCTTTATGTATTTTTGGAAACTTCATCTTTACTGGTCTCGCAGTTTAACCTGTTGTTAAAATATGTAAACCACTGCTTTGATTTCTAAGGGCTTTCTTTCCTAAAATGAGCCATTAAACTAATGCACAAAGAGATAAAATTTGTATGGCAGGTGAAAATAGAGAAGTTGACCTCAATGAAGTTTTTCTCCAATTCAAAGAATCTAAAATCTGAATGATTCTATGACCTAGGAATGGGTAATATTGCCCAAAGAGGAAAATTCTGTTTTTTTTGCATCCTTTAATTTGTCTGCAGAGTGAAAAAAGGTGCTTGTCATCAGATGACAAAAATATCAGTAAGCTGATGTTTCCCAAAGACATGATGGTTGTTCTAGCAAGCTCCAAGTTTCTTACTCATTTCAACAAATTCTTGAGAAATAGAAATGAAATCATTTCCAATTTATATTCTAGATAAGACTTAAAATAGTCACACAAGTAAATATGTAATTAAAAGTACTGAAATATAGTATAAAGTTCAGGGCATGATGAGAAATTATCACAGGGTACCTAATTTAGGATGGGGTAGGGGAATACAGGTTAGAGAATATCAAGAGAAGGCTTCTTGAAGGAAGTACCACTTCAGGTGAAAATTGAAGAATGAGTTAATTGAGAGATAGTCATGCTGTAACAGTCCAGAAGCACACATGCAAAGGTCCTGTGATGGGAAATAACTTGGTGTAACTAAGCAAATGAAAAACATTGTGGCTGGAGTTTAGTGAGGGAAAAGAGAATGGTATGAGATGAAGTGAGAAAGAATCAGGTTATGCAGAATCTTACAGGCCACAGGAAAGATTTTGAATTTTACCCTACATGTAATAAATATTTAGTAATGGGAAATCCACTGAAGGTTTTTAAGCAGACAAATGACATGTTACTGCTAAATGGAAAAGTGATGTGGTTTGTTTGGGTTTGGGGAGGAGAGTGACAGAAGCAAGAATGAAAGAAATTAGGAGAAGCAGATAGGACAGTATTGAAGTGACTCTGCTTATAACAACAATTAAAATAATAGTTTATACTCACTGGCTATTTATTTTATGTGATGTGCTTACCATGGTTATTTCATTTAATCCTTGTAGCAGTCCAACAAGGTGATCATTTCCATTTTACAAATGAGAATATAAGGAACATTAAGTCCAGGTGAAAAAGTGTTGTGGCTTGAATTACAAAAGTAATAATGAAAATGTACAGAAATAGATCCAAGACACATAATGGAAATACAATAAACAGAACCTAAAGACGGTATAGATACATGGGATGACGAGAAGTCAAGCATGGTTTTCAAGGTTTTAGACTACGTAAATGGATATACCACTTAATAAAATGGGATACTGGAAGATAACACATTTAGGCATGGAGAGAAGACTGGTTTCAGGTATGTTCTTTTGAAATTTTAAAGGGAAAAAAAAATCAAATCAAGATGTCCAGCAGACAGTTGGCTATTTAGATTTTGAGCTGAAAACAGAGGAAACACACTGGAAATAAAACTTCTCAAGTCATCTATTGTTGTTAAGTCACTAAGTCGTGTCCAACTCTTTGCAATTCCATGGACTGCAGCACACTGGGTTTCCCTGTCCTTCACCATCAACATACAGGTAGAATCTAAAGCTTACGGTGGAAGGGAACAGTAAAAGGAGAACAAGACTGTACCTAGATATCCATTTTATTCCATCAAACATCTCTCACTATGATCATCGATTACTTTGAAGTCAACAGGCTTTTCAGTCCTCATTTATCTTTACCTTTCAACAAAATTCAACATTATTGATAACTTCTTTCACCTTTTCTGCAAAACGTACTCCTCTATCCCGTTACTAAACACCAAGATCCCTCAGCGTTCCATCCTAGGTCCCTTTCCTTCCTAGCAATGGACTCTCCTCAGGCAATTTCATCCACATCCATGGCTTCAATTACTACCAACATGGCAGATACTGTTTATATGTATGTGTGTGTGTATATATATATATATATATACACACACACATTTATCTATGCAACCAGCTTACAGCTAAGCTCCAACTCCAGTATAATCCAATTGCCTACTTGACATCCTCTGTTAGACAGCTCTTCCAGTCAGAGGCCTATCAGACACTGCTACCCCCAAGAGGCATTTACAAAGAGCCTAAATTTTGAAAGGATTAGAAAACCACCCACAGACCAACTCTCTAGACAGAGGATTTTGTCATCAATTATTATTTCCTTTCACAGATCATGACCTAAAATAAGTAAACCTGACAACCTGATTTGATGGCTAGAGCTGGGGAACACCAAAGGCACGAAAAAAAATATATATACAATCCATGCCTTTGAGTGAAAGATGACTAGGAGAGAGGTGAAGAATAGTCAAGAAAGTGAAAGAGTATCATATCCCAAGGCCCGATGGACAAGCGGCAACGGAGTCACCTGAAGAGATAGCAGGCCTCGCTAAGGGGCAAGTGACGGACAACGACAGCCCCCAGCAAAGAGGGGCCAGGTTCGGGTCGCGGGGGGAGCGAGTGACAGCAAAGACCCGGTCAAAGGAGAGGAAAAGCCTGCGGGAACACCCAAGTGGAGTACCTGTGAGGCGACTGGGGGCGTCGCGGGGATGGGGGCGGGCTGAATAGCAGCCGGCGAACTCCAGAAGAGTGAACGCCGAGTGGGCGGACCGCACGGGGCGAGAAGGGAGGGGGCAGGGTAAAACGGCTCCGTTGAGACGCTCACCGGGCCCACCTTACCTGTGCCTGCGAGTCGGAGCTTTGAATAGGCCTGCGGGAAGCACGGAGTCCGCGTGGAGGAGGAGGAGCTGGGGGTCACGAAGGAAGGGACACCGGGCACGGAAAGGGTCCGCTCACTCCCCCAGTCAGGGAGAGCGGCTGATGGCGGGAACTGTGACCACACGCAAACACGCACGCACGCACGCACACCCGACGCGACCAGGAGAGGCGCGTGCGCGCAAGCCTGGAAACCCCGCCCTTTCTACGCCCTCGCCCCGCCCCAGTACCGGGCGAAATCTCGCCGAGGTAGCCCCGCCCCTGCCCTGACCGTAGTACGCACGCGCACTTTCTGCACCACGCACTTTCGCCTTCCTACCGTTTCCCTCCTACAGAGTCCAATTGGGCATGCGCACTACTTGTCCTCCCGGACTGCCTGGTTTTTCCCGCCCTTCACTGGCCTCCGGAGAAAGGTCAGAGTTCACGCCCCTCTCTGGAGATATCTGCTTCAAGCCGGGAATGGAGGAGAGTGGAAGGGGGCGGGTGTCTTTCCGATCCTGAAACTTAAGGGACAAAACAGACCCGAGGTTGTTAATTCCAGGAGCTGGCAGGGGGCGGGAAGAGGTTGTGTGGGTGGGGTCAGAGGTGAAAGGTCAGAGGGCTACGGAGGGGGCGGAGCGAGCCGGAGGCGGATGGCGGCTGCGGCGTCTCTTCATTTTCGGCAACTGAGGCGCTGAAGCTGGGACGCGGCTTGGCGCGTCCGGCGGTAGGAGGAGAGCGGCGTCCGCTCCCAACATGCACAGTCTGGCGACGGCTGCGGTAAGTGGCTGGGCCGCCCGGCCTGGGCCCCAAACCCCTCCTCAGCCCCGCATTTCTGCATTCTCTCTTAGCTCCCTGTGGCAGGCCTAGAGTCCTACAGCCCTCAACCCGCGAAGCCCCGGCCCCCCTCCTCGCCGAGCTTGGCTGTGGCGGAGCCGGCCCCCACTCTCCCCGCCGGCTGGCTCTCGCGGCCTTTGGCTTCGCGTAGTGCGTTCTTTTCTGGCCCCGGGGCCTGGTCGCGCGACTGGAGCGCCTCCCTTGCGGCCCAGAGGGGCCGTTCATTGATTCATTGCTCTACCTACAGTTTTAGGCCGCCGGTTGCGTGCTTGGCGTTGGCGGCGGCGAGGGGACTTCCGAGGTGCACCTGACACTCCCTGCCTAGGCACATCGCGGCGGGGAGGAAATGGCTTCTAGCTCAAACCACTTGCTTTACAGATACAAAATCCGAGACCTGAACAAGTAACTAGTTAGGATGTCTGACTTACGGTTCTCTGCGTTTAAAGCCGTTTTTCACGCATCTCGTTTTACCAGCGTGATCTTTGACCAAGAAAAACAGTGTAGTGGCTCAGAGGGTAGAGTCTGCCTGCAATGCGGGATACCTGGGTTCGATCCCTGGGTCGGGAAGATCTCCTGGAGAAGGAGATGACAACCCACTCCAGTATTCTTGCCTGGAAAATCCCATGGACGGAGGAGCCTGGCAGGCTGCAGTCCGTGGGGTCGCACAGAGGCGGATACGACTGAGCGACAAACACACACACAACCTAGTTGAACTAATCCTGCGGTTTCCCATTTTGTTGAGGTGAAACCCAAACACTTTGCATTGCCTACAAGGCCCTCCCTGAGCGTTTATGTTCCTTACTCCTCTTTTCAGTCTCGTCTTCTATCACATTGCTTTGCAAGCTCCAGCCACAACTGGCCGCCGTTCCGTCTCTTCTACTTAAGCTTTTCCCAAGTTTTGATTCTTTACTCGTTTCTTATTTGTCCCTCTTTTGAGGTCAGGGACAGAGATCATGTAGATCCTGCTTACACGGTTACTTCAGTGCCAGGACAGTTCCTGGCACCAAGTAAGGGCTCAAATATTTTTGCTGAATGCCGGGGTATTGATGAGAGCGGTGACAACTGAGAGCAAATAGCCGTGATGGGCAGACATGATCATGTGATTTGAGCATACTCTTCTGAATGCTCATTAAACTTTTTTCAGTTGCATCAAGGCTTAAAGAAGTGGCTTAAAGAGAAGATAATATACTGAAGTTGCATTACCAGGTAAAATGGTATATAAATCCTCAATAGAGGACAAAAGTTAAATTTAACAAAAATTAAATTTAAAGTTTAAAAGTAAGTTGGGTGTGACTAGGTTACAGACAGCCTTGTCATTTCCTGGGCTTAGTGGTGTCTCTGCCTCCTGGCACCATGTTTCCAAAGTGTTTGAAACTTTTCAATGGGTGAGGTACCTTTTATAATTCTCTTAACTAGGTGACTGCAATTTCTCCAGCTTTTTTGTTTCTTCCACATTTTACGTGTAATAGGACAGTAAAGAATCTGCCTGCAATACAGGAGACCTGGATTTGATGCCTGGGTCAGGAAGACCCCTTGTGAAAGGGAATGGTTACCCATTCCAGAATTCTTGCCTGGATAATTCCATGGACAGAAGAGTTGAACAGGACTCAGTGACTAACATGAGAAGAAGCCAGTCAGAAAATGAGGTTGCTGCTGGTTGGAGGGGACAGTTTAAACAAAGAATTCTAAGATTGGCTTGTCTATGTCTCAGAATCTGATTGTCTTCTCTAGGCTTTGATACCAAGCTGCTGTTTCCCCTGTGCCTCCCTAGTCTCTACCTATTCAACTTCTTTGCTTTTCAGTTGCTCCCTAATATATCTTTCAAACAGCCATTAGAGCTCTGGTTCATTACTTAAAATATTCAATGTATGTTTCTTCAATTAAATATTTTAAGTAATGAACCAGAGCTCTAATGGCTCACTTCAGTTCAGTTCAGTTGCTCAGTCGTGTCCAACTCTTTGCGACCCCATGAATCACAGCATGCCAGGCCTCCCTGTCCATCACCAACTCCTGGAGTCTACCCAAACCCATGTTCATTGAGTCGGTGATGCCATCCAGCCATCTCATCCTCTGTAGCCCCCTTCTCCACCTGCCCCCAATCCTTCCCAGCATTAGGGTCTTTTCCAATGAGTCAACTCTTTGCATGAGGTGGCCAAATTTTCAGCTTCAACATCAGTCCTTCCAATGAACACCTAGGACTGATCTCCTTTAGGATGGACTTGTTGGATCTCCTTGCAGTCCAAAGGACTCTTAGGAGTCTTCTCCAACACCACAGTTCAAAAGCATCAATTCTTCAGCACTCAGCTTTCTTCTCTGTCCAACTCTCACATCCGTACATGACTACTGGAAAAACCATAGCCTTGACTAGATGGACCTTTGTTGGCAAAGTAATGTCTCTGCTTTTCAATTTACTATCTAGGTTGGTCATAACTTTCCTTCCAAGGAGTAAGTGTCTTTTAATTTCATGGATGCAATCACCATCTGCAGTGATTTTGGAGCCCCCCAAAAATAAAGTCTGATACTGTTTCCCCATCTATTTGCCATGAAGTGATGGGACCAGATGCCATGATCTTAGTTTTCTGAATGTTGAGTTTTAAGCCAACTTTTTCACTCTCCTCTTTCACTTTCAAGAGGCTTTTTAGTTCCTCTTCCCTTTCTGCCATAAGGGTGGTGTCATCTGCATATCTGAGATTATTGATATTTCTTCCGGCAATCTTGATTCCAGCTTGTGCTTCTTCCAGCCCAGCGTTTCTCATGATGTACTCTGCATATAAGTTAAATAAGCAGGGTGACAATATACAGCCTTGACATACTCCTTTTCCTACTTGGAACCAGTCTGTTGTTCCATATCCAGTTCTAACTGTTGCTTCTTGACCTGCATACAGGTTTCTCAAGAGACAGGTCAGATGGTCTTGTATTCCCATCTCCTTCAGAATTTTCCACAGTTTATTGTGATCCACACAGTCAAAGGCTTTGGCATAGTCAATAAAGCAGAAATAGATGTTTTTCTGGAACTCTCTTGCTTTTTCTGTGATCCGGTGGGTGTTGGCAATTTGATCTCTGGTTCCTCTGCCTTTTCTAAAACCAGCTTGAACATCTGGAAGTTCATGGTTCACATATTGCTGAAGCCTGGCTTGGAGAATTTTGAGCATTACTTTACTAGCGTGTGAGATGAGTGCAATTGTGCGGTAGTTCGAGCATTCTTTGGCATTGCCTTTCTTTGGGATTGGAATGAAAACTGACCTTTTCCCATCCTGTGGGCATGGCTGAGTTTTCCAAATTTGCTGGCATATTGAGTGCAGCACTTTCACAGCATCATCTTTTAGGCTTTGATATAGCTCAACTGGAATTCCATCATCTCCACTAGCTTTGTTTGTAGTGATGCTTCCTAAGGTCCACTTGACTTCACATTCCAGGATGTCTGGCTGTAGGTGAGTGATCATACCATCATGATTATCTGTGTCCTGAAGATCTTTTTTGTATAGTTCTGTGTATTCTTGCCACCTCTTCTTAATATCTTCTGCTTCTGCTAGGTCCATACCATTTCTATCCTTTATGAAGCTCATCTTTGCATAAAATATTCCCTTGGTATCTCTAATTTTCTTGAAGAGATCTCTAGTCTTTCCCATTCTTTTATTTTCCTCTATTTCTTTGCATTAAATTGAACTTTTGGTGTTTTTTTCCACCTGTTTTGCTGTTTGGAGTACACAGAAGCTCTAAGTTCATTTGTACCACTTATTCACTGGAATATTTGGTTAATGAAGAAACTGAACCAAAAAAAAAAAATTGAACCACCCCTTTTCCAATCCTTAGTGCCTTCCTTTAGGCTAAACTGATTGTATTGTTCTCATCTGAGTAAAGGGACACTGATGGTGTATCACTTCAGCTCAGTCGCTCAGTCATGGCTGAGTCTGCAACCCCCCTGGACTGCAGCATGCCAGGCCTCACTGTCCATCACCAACTCCCGAGTTTACTCAAACTCATGTCCACTGAGTCAGTGATGCCATCCAGCCATCTCATCCTCTGATGGTATATAGTCCTCACTAAAAATTGTGTCAGTAAGACATGCAACAGTGCC
This sequence comes from Antilocapra americana, assembly GCA_007570785.1. Classification (NCBI taxonomy): domain Eukaryota; kingdom Metazoa; phylum Chordata; class Mammalia; order Artiodactyla; family Antilocapridae; genus Antilocapra; species Antilocapra americana. The sequence continues at coordinate 24,047,386 of ML660197.1, read as the reverse complement.
TGCAATAGTCTAAACTGCTTGAGAACATGCTTACTTTTTGTTTATTGATGAAAATTTGTATTTGTGTATACCTTTATTTCTTTTTTAAATTTCAAATAAATCATGACTTCATCTAGGGAGACAGTAGTATCAAAGGAGAATGTGATCACATATGAATGCAGTATGATATTCACTGATTGGAGGAATTGAGATCATTTGGGCTATATCTTAAATTTTGACCCTTTTAATATTTTATTATGCCAATGATTTCAAGTAGGTCAGACTTTTCATTCTTTACAGAATACTTCATCCTAACATCTTCATTATTGCCATCACAGAATATAATTACGTTCTCAAATCTAACAAAAACAGAAGTACCACATAGGATTGTATTAAATAAGAATAAGAAAGTGCTTAGTGGTTGACTGGGTTCATTCACTGGTTAAATGACTTGCTCCCAAACTTCAGCCTTCAGACTCTAATTCTTGCCTCAGCAAAGTAACAAATCACTTATTATGGATCTTGAAGTTTGCTTCAACTTAATAGAACCACAAATTTTCACATATACCATGGGTATTCTGTAACGAATGTTATGCTGGTGATCTGAAACAGCCAAAGGTAAGCCTTTAGGAGATACACTGTGTATGCTTTTTTTTTTTAATTTCCAGTGGCAGTTCTAATATCTTTAAACCTTTGTTTTTCCCTCACTTTCTATGTAACCAACTATTAGTCACTTCATATCTCTTTGTTGAAGCAGTGCTGGACTCCCAGATACCCTCCTGTTTGGCAAATAAAAAGAACATTATGCACTCTCAAGTATCTAATTTAGACACTATCTCCTTCTTTGTCTCCTGTTAAGCAAGTTGACCAAGTTTTCTTTGTTTATTCACTTCCATTTTTAAAAAGTTATTTTGAAGAACATTCTGGCCCTTTTATAAAGATAAAAATATTAAGCTAATTTGGTATTTCCCTTTGGCACTGTTAAGAAAGTTTTCTTATTGTATCATCATTACATAGACACCAAAAGCCATGTGCCCAGACTTTGGAAAATAATCTCTATTTCAGTCTAATTCCATTTTGTATTCACTGTCACATATTCATCAATAAGAAAACCAACAGCTGTTTTTTTCACTCTTGAACATGATATTTTGCTGATAGATTTAGCCATTTTCTGTTTAAGAGAGCCATCAATTTTTTAAAATTTACTCAAGGAGGGATCATATTTCTTTCCCATTTATGGGTAAATGTGGGTCTCTTTTAAGTTATAAATATCTCTCTCTCTTTCACATAGTGTTAAGGTTTTTTAGAAGTGGGAGACCAACTATCAGTAGAGTTAATTGAAGTTTGTGTTTGTGCCACTTGGAGTTAACCATTAGTGACTCACTTTGGTAAATGTCTTCCTATGTTAGGCTTCATTGAAAGAAAAAATTTACTTGAAATAACATTTTCCACATACAAACCAGTAGACAGGTAAGAAGACAATGAGTTATGAACTTTTTTAAACATTTTTTTTCCTTTTAATCTATTAAAAGGACCATTGACTTTAAGCAGGCTATATATGAGCATATAATTAAATATAATTGATCTTGTTTCTGATCTTGAAAGTGTTCAGGATGATAACTAGTAGTCCAGATCAGACTTCTCATAGATGACTTTGTTTCTGGGTATGTTCATGGATCGCACTGTTTACTCAAATCCAACTGCAACAGAATATCAAGCTTAAAGTTCTGTATTGGGTTCTTAAATATTAAATTTCTTCAGCTTGGGATATTTGTGACTTCAGTCCTGTGGACTAAGTGTAGGGCTCACTGATTCTAGAGACAAGTATTAGTAGACTAGAGTTTAAATGTAATTCTGCCATATACTTGCTTATGTGAACTCCAGTAAGTTAAATCCCCTGAACCTGTTTCCTTTTAGAATTTTGAGAATAATTTGAGGTAATCCACAGTGACTGGCACTTGGTAAGTTCAGTAAATATTGCTTCCTACTTAAAGTTCCTAGAAAAGTCAAAGGTAGTGTATGGAGGGCTGAATGTGGGGTTTACTGAAAGAAATGTAGAGAATTTGGGGAGATAATGGAGTGTCCGGTAATGTATCTTGATTGTAGTGGTGGTTACTCCAATATATAGATATTTCAAAATTCATTCACATGTATACTTAAATGAGTATATGTAAAAGTTTTATTGTATGCAAATTATGCCTCAGTAAAATTGTTTGGTAGCCACTTAGTCTGTCACTTTTAACTAAAGAAAGTTCTGAGATTTTAGAGGCAACTAAGACTTAATTATTTAATATAGTTCCCTCATTTAACCAATGAATATTGAGGCTCAGAAAAGTAAATGATTTATCCTAGGTCACACAATTCTAGAAATGGCAAAACTGTTTTGAAACCACTTCTAGCTCCCAATCTAGTGTGCATTCCAGTTAGGTACTTATGTTGTTACTTGCTAATTGAGGTCTTTCTGATTTTTTTTGGCCACACACGAGGCTCAATCCAACCAAGAATTGAACCTGGTCCCCCCTGTAGTGTAAGTGGGGAGTCCTCTAACTACTGGACCACCAGGGAAGTCCCAGGGTCTTTCCTATTCTTAAACCTGATAAACAGGTTCTTAATCCTAGGTCTATTAATGGATTACAGGTAGACTATGAATTCCCTAGAATTTTTTGTAAATTTTAGGTAAATGTTAATTGCATGCAAGACAGTTTACAGTTGTGTATTTTTCTGAGGAAATGATCCAGAAATTTCATTTGATTCAGAAATTGCTAACCTCTGGTCATGTGGTAGTGTTCTGCTGTTAGTGTGTTTCAGTTAGGTAGTCTCCAAAAGGTAAAAGTTGCTCCAGTCGTGTCCAACATTTTGTGTTCCCATGGGCTGTAGCCTGCCAGGTTCCCCATCTGTGGAATTCCCCAGGCAAGATCTCCAGGCAAGAATACTGGAGTGAGTAACCATTCCCTTCTTCAGGGGATCTTCCCAACCCAGGGATTGAACCTGGGTCTCCTGCATTGCAGGCAGATTCTTTACCATCTGAGCCACCAGGGAAGCCCCAGTCTCCAAAGGTAAGTTAGATGAATTTGCTTCTCTGCCACTGGATGGTATGTGCTAGTGACTGAGTTTGTATCAGCCACAGCCTCAGATGTATGTTAGTAAATTATAAATTAGAAGAATTTCAGCAACTGAACTAAGAATCTTCAGAGGTGATCTTTAAATAGAGAACTGGAGGAGGGTGGAAGTCTGCCCACTGTTTACTCATAGTTCCATCAGCTGTAAAACGAGGGTGATAACCATGCTGCTGTGATCATTCAATGAAACCATGTTTTTAAGAGTACAATTCAGGGCTTTCCTCATGGCTCACTGGTAAAGAATCTGCCTGCCAATGCAGGAGACACAGGTTTCATAATGGATCTGGGAGTATCCCACATGCCATGGAGCAACTAGGCCCACAGCTAGTGTGCCACAACTGTTGAGCCTGTCCTCTAGAGCCCAGGAACCACAAGTACTGAGCCCACATGCTGAAACTACTGAAATCCAAGTGCCCTAGAGATTGTGTTCTGAAACAGAAGCCATGGAAATATGAAGCCCCTGCCCTATAACTCGAGACACGAGCAGCCAACAAAGACCCAGCCCAGCCTAAGTACATAAATTAATTAAAAAAAAATAAAACTACCATACAGTTCCCTCTCTTTCCTCATCTACCCTACCCTCTCTTTTACATCCCTTTCCCTTTTAAGGAGTCATCAATTTTCAGATTCTAATATTTTTGTGAAAGGTGTACCTAAATAATCTTCGGGCTTCAGAAGGAGAGGCAGATGCATCAGGCTGTTAGTTAATATTGCCATCAAGATCAAGTGAGGACTTCCCTGGTGGCACGGTGGATGGGAATCCGCCTGCCAGTGCAAGGGAAACTGGTTCGATCCCTGGTCCTGGTGGATTCCACATGCTGTGAAGGGACTGAGCCTGCGAGCCACAGCTGCCAGGTCCGCATGCTACAACTACTGAAGCCCACGTACCTAGAACTCCACAGCAAGAGAAGCCACTGCAATGAGAAGCCCGCCCACTGCAACAAAGAGTAGCCCCTGCTCTCTGCAACTAGAGGAAGCCCTTCAAAGCAACAAAGACCCAGTGCAAAAATGAATAAATAAAATTAAAGATCTAGTGATATACTAGAGTTGTGCCTTGGGGTTTTATTCAGGGATGATGTACAAAGTATTTTATCAGTTGTCTAGTAATATAAATTAATATGGAAATCAGTGCATAATTTAAAATGTAAAAAAATAGGGAATGCCCTGGCAGTCCAGTGGTTAGAACCCAGCAATTTCACTTCCAGGTCCTATATTCAATCCTTGGTCAGGGAACTAAAGATCCTGCAAGCCTCATGGTCCAAAAAAAAAAAAAAAAAGTTGTAATATTTTTATTCTCAAAAATAACTAAATCTTGTATGTTACAAAATTACTTGATATGTTGGTGGAGGTAAGGAAGGGGTGTATATGTTTGCGTGTGGGTGGGTGCTGGTGACTAGCGCTAGCTAAATTATGCCCATCTGAACCTTGATTTGACATAGGGAATTATGTCAAACTATTTAATTGACCCTTCCCATTACAATGATGGTTATTAAGTACCTCAAATCTCATTAAGTAGAAAATTTCTCTTAGTATCAATGCTATTGGGTGCTGGTTGTTTATCAGATTCTGCTGAACTAACAACAGTAATATTTTAAAGAGTCGTCTTTAGATTAGACCTGATCTTAAAGTAAGTGAGAAGCAGCATTCACAAAGCAGTTAATAGTATAGACTTTGCTGCCCAGGCACCTGAATTCAAATCCTGGGCTTTGCCACTTAACCTTTAAATAACTTCTCAGTTTCCTCATCTGTGAAGTGAGAGTTGTAATGATAAGCATTTATTTAAGATAGTGCCTAATAGAGTAAGCCTTATGTATATGAACTCCCACTTTTAAAAAATAACTATATTCATCCCATAACAAATAGGTATTCAGTGGGTTTAAACTAACTTCTGCTGTTAAACCTGGGGCAAAATTCACCAGGGGTGATGAAAAGGAGGGTCCGTCCCTACCTCAGCTATTTTCTGGTACCAAACTGCCTTCACTGCCTTCTTCTCCTTGTTAGAGTGGCTGCAGAACTCTTTTCTAAGCTTATACCTGAGAGCCACATTACCACCCACCTGACCTCCCAAGACCTAGAACTAGCCCTTTTCATCATAGGGCACTGGAATGCAAAAGTAGGAAGGCAAAAGACACCTGGAGTAACAGGCAAATTTGACCTTGGAGTACAGGATGAAGCAGGGCAAAGGCTAACAGAGTTTTGCCAAGAGAACGCGCTGGTCATAGCAAACACCCTCTTCCAACAACACAAGAGAAGACTCTACACCTGGTCAATAACAAATCACATTGATTATATTCTTTGCAGCCAAAGAGGAAGAAGCTCTATACAGTCAGCAAAAACAAGACCTGGAGCTGACTGTGGCTCAGATCATGAACTCCTTATTGCAAAATTCAGACTTAAATTGAAGAAAGTAGGGAAAACCACTAGACCATTTAGGTATGAACTAAATCAAATCCCTTAAGATTATACAGTGGAAGTGAGAAATAGATTCAAGAGATTAGATCTGATAGAGTACCTGAAGAATTATGGACAGAGGTCGTAACACTGTACAGGAGGCAGTGATCAAGACCATCCTTGAGAAAAAGAAATGCAAAAAGTCTAAATGGTTGTCTGAGGAGGGCTTACAAATAGCTGAGGAGAGAAGAGAAGCAAAAAGGAGAAAAGGAAAGATAGACCCATTTAAATGCAGAGTTCCAAAGAATAGCAAGGAGAGGTAAGAAAGCCTTCCTCAGTGATCAGTGCAAAGAAATAGAGGAAAGCAATAGAATGGGAAACATTAGAGATCTCTTCAAAAAAAGTAGAGATACCAAGGGAACATTTCATGGAAAGATGGGCAATAAAGGACATAAATTGTATGGACCTAACAGAAACAGAAGATATTAAGAAGAGGTGGCAAGAATACACAGATGCTATGCTAATTTGCTTCAATCATGTCCGACTCTGTGCAACCCCATGGACAGCAGCCCACCAGGCTCCTCTGTCCACAGGATTCTCCAGGCAAGAATACTGGAGTGGGGTGCCATATACAAAACAGATCTTCATGACCCAGATAACCACAGTGGTGTGATCACTCACCTAGAGCCAGACATCTTGGAATGCAAAGTCAGGTGGGCCTTGGGAAGCATCACTACAAACAAAGCTAATGGAGGTGGTGGAATTCCAGCTGAGCTATTTCAAATCCTGAACAATGATAGGATAGATGCTATATTGCTGGAACATTGTCATGGGGCCCTCTTTAGGCTTGTAGGTTGTCTAAGAGATTGTGGGCAGGAAACCCAAAGCTACAGTTTTAGCCCTTTTCACTGAGCTTTTAAGGTGATGTAATTCTCTAAATAAATACGTCCTATCTTCTGGTGGAATTACATTTCCAAAAATAATGTTTGAAGTTGAAGGCCAATCTGTGGCAGCATAGAAAAGGCAGATGCATGGACCCTACTGTATTTGCTGTTGGGAATGGGGATCAGAAAACTACCCTATTCTACATCATTTAGGAACCTCATGTTTTCTTGAGCATCACTGATGGAAATTATAAAACAGCTTTTAGCAGATTATTCTGAGGCACTTAAGGAGGACTTAAGTTGCACAGTATATAGTCCATTTAGCAGAACACCTTGTGGTTCATTCTAGCACACAAGAAAAATGATAAACATTAAGCTAAAAGCTTCCAATGGAACTTGTAATTATAGAAGGTGATCCTTCAGCTTCAGTAGAGTAAATGTGAGTACTCCTCAAAGTCCACCTTAGACTTCATTCTGTTTTTCAGCAAAAAACAGTTGTGCGTTTTGTTTCTCATCTTTATATCAAGTGGGATGGGTCAGTCATTATTCTATCACACTAAGGTGTTATGGAAACAAATAAATAATACTGTAAGAAGCTGTGTAATATGGTTCAAGAAAGATTAGAATATGCAACTTTGTACTTGGGTGAACTGAGCAAGTTAATTCCTCTGAGTATTCGTAGTCTCATTTACAAGTGTAGATCTCTTTTCTATCTACCTACCCTGTTACTCCTCATAGTTGTGGGGTGTGGGGAATGAAGTGAAACAGTATTGGACTAGGGATAGAAATCACCATGAATTTGTTAGGACTTTGGAGCCTCAGGTAGCAGTGGTAATCATTTTTCTATTCTTTCATCTTACTTTTTAGGTAAGAATAATTAAGGAACTTAACCAAGCCTATTTGAAAATGTGAAGAATTATAGAAGTGCTCAAATTTTTATTGGAATATTGAGATTCTTTATAGCACAGTAATGAAAGTTTCTTTATATAGATTGTACATGAGTAAGTAAGTAGTGAGTAAATCTCCAAGAGATGGAGGTAGAGTCTGTAAAAGAATCATTAGGTGGGGAGCTTTTCCAAATTATGTAAATTTTCACCTTCATTGAGGGGAATGCTGGAGTTACTGGGGAATGAAGAGCAGTAGGAGGATGACTTTTTCTTTCAAAAACCATGATAGTCACGTGGTTAAAAAAATTTAAGCTGCATGTAAAAGATTTTATTGTATACAATGAAAAATAAGTCTCCCATATAGATTCTAACCTTAAAGGTAACTACTATTAGCAGTTTTTTATGTGTCCTTCTAGAAATGTTGTGTGTAAATATATAAGAATACATGTGTGTGTTAATGGAAGCATCTAAGGTATTTTACACTCTTTGGTTTTTTTTGCTTCTTATTTAGTATTAGCACAGTATAGAGATAACTTTTTTAAAGGGCTATGTCGTATTCCAAATAAAGATATACCCATACATATTTAACCAGTTCTTTTTTGATATATGTTGATAGATTTCAAGTTTTCTGCTTTTAAAATAGTACAACAGTAAACATTCTGATGTCTTCAGTATAGCCCAGGTATACCTGTAGGGTAAATTTCTAAATATGGTATTATTAAGGAGTGTGTGTGTTGTAGATTTTGATCGATTGAAGTAGTTTACATCAAATATATGTTTCTAGAAAAGATGCCCTGTTATTTACAAAAAATATATTCCCTCTAAAGGCTACAGCAGAGTAGGACTTGGTTTGATGCTAATGAAACTCACATGTTTACTTTTACTTTTCTTATTTCTCTTGAAGCCTGTGCCTACTGCACTGGCTCAGGTGGATAGAGAAAAGATCTATCAGTGGATCAACGAGCTGTCCAGTCCTGAGACGAGGGAAAATGCTTTGCTGGAGTTAAGTAAGAAGCGAGAATCTGTTCCTGACCTTGCACCCATGCTGTGGCATTCATTTGGTACTATTGCAGCACTTTTACAGGTGGGTATATATCCATGAGTTGCATTTCATTCCTGATTATCAAAATTGTAAAAATGATCTTGAAAACTTTGGTAAGTTGTTTTTTTTTTTAAAGCATTAGCATTTGTAAGAATCTTATTTTAGGAAAATCTAAGATACTCATTAAAATGAGATTCTTGGATCCTGCCCAGGAGTCTTTAGTCATTTTAGTCTAAAATGAAAAATCTGTATTTTTAACAAGCAGCTCCCCACTCCCAGATGATTTTGATGTAGGTGATGTAAGAACTGCACTTTGAGAAACTCAACTTTAGGAGTACTGTAAAATTATGCTGTATGACGAGGTGGAGTGGAGATGGTGATGGAAAGGGAGGTATAAGAGCTGAAAGGTATATTCTGGGTAAAGAAAATGCTAGGATAAAGATATAACAGCCATAGGAGTAAAGGTGGGTATACTTGTACATTAAAGAATGAATAATATTTGATTCTGACTAGAATAGTCATTTCCAGGGAATAAATTGATGCGATGTCCTAAGAACCAAGATATGATCATCTTTTAAAGTATTGTCCACATTCCTAATAATTAGATTAATTTTTAAAAGCTGTTAAGTAAATTCATATTCTGTCTGTACTGCATGTACCCAAGAAACTGGTCTTTCTTATGGGAAGATTTTCTGTGTAAAAATTTTACAGTTAAGATAAATGGAATTGTGTTCAGCAAATCATTACCTTTTGACAGAGAATACATATGTTCTCTGCTGCTTGTACATGTCCCCGCACATATACTCACTTTCTTATCTCCCCCTTTTTGCACTTGCTACATGACCAAACAGAAACTTCTTTATGAGTTAAAGTGGTTGATTTACTGACGTTTTCTGGCCAACTGTCTCATCACTACAACTTAAAGTAGGGTGTTGACAAAAGTGGGGGAAGGGGAGTACCTCAAGTGAAAGCCTCAACAGATGATGCAGAATATAGGAAAAAGTGTGGGTAACCACAGTTCCCTCCTTAGAAATCTTCCTAGGGATAATATGTTTCAAATAGTCTCAGTCAGGTATATTTGTGATGAAAGGAATATTGTTTATTTCTGCCGCCTCTTTGGTGGTTCTGTTCTTATAGAGTATGCAGAATGAAAATTGTTGGCTTTCATACCATGAGAATTAAAGTTGTTCCATGCTCATATGGTGTTGATTTCCATTTTTTAGGAAATTGTAAATATTTATCCATCTATCAACCCACCCACCTTGACAGCTCACCAATCTAACAGAGTTTGCAATGCTCTAGCATTACTGCAATGTGTGGCATCACACCCAGAAACCAGGTAAATACTTTGAATGGTTGTGTGGGTAGAGGTTTGTATTGAATGTGGTCCTAAACTTCTGAACAATGAGAGGAGGGGCTTGCTGGAGGGTGCACCTGTGTGAATGTGAGTCTTCAGGACTCCTACTTTTTTTTCCCTGAAGAATTTCTGGTCTCTAATTTCACCAAATTTTGGTGTAGTGGCAATATAGTACTGATTAACATGTTGTGGTTTTGTTTTTTTTTTAATTGAAGGAAATTGCTTTACGTGTTGTGTTGGTTTCTGCCAAACATCAACATGAATCAACCACAGTAATGTGTTCTTTTATAATTGACTTTTTTTTGTCTTTTTAAATTGTAGTAAAATACAAGTAACATAAAATATATCATTTGAACCATTTTATTTTATTTTTATTTATTCATTTATTTTTGGCTGTGTTGGGTTTAGTTGCATGCAACATGCAAGATTTTCATTGTGGCGTGCAGGCTTCTCTCTAGTTGTGGCATACAGGCTCAGTAGTTGTGGCACATGAGCCCAATTGTCCTACAGCATGTGGTATCTTAGTTCCCCAACCAGGGATCAAACCCACATCCCCTGCATTGCAAGGCTAATTCTTAACCACTGGACCACTAGGGAAGTCCCGATTTTAAGTGTTCAGTAGTGTTAAATACATTCATAATGTGCCACTGTCACCAGCATCCATGTCTGTAATTCTATTCATCCAGTAAAACTGAAACTCTATACTCATTAAACAATAAATTCCCATCCCCCTGTCCCCTAGCTCCTGGCAACCACTCTTCTACTTTCTGTCTACCATTTTGACTGTTCTGAATACCTCATTATAAATGGAGTCATATAGTATTTCCTTTTTGTGATTGGCTTATTTCACTTAACGTAATGTCCTCAAGGTTCATCAATATTGCTGGATATGTCAGATTTTCCTTCCTTTTTAAGGCTGAATAATATTCCATTCTCGTTTGCATTTTACCTGTTGGTAGTAAGGAACTTTAAAGGAGTGGTGATCACCTCTCAGGACAAGTCAGGTATACAGGTACTTCTTGCTCCTGAATCTGTTTTGCGCATCACTATGCCATGCATGAGGCACAGTGCATAGTATTTAGTAGGAATTCAGTAAGTGTCTGTATTCAGCACTTTTTCTCACATAATAAGCCAGATCTGGCTTCAGAACCTTTTTGAACACAAGATTCTAGTCAACCTCTGTCATAAATAACAATTGATGTGCAAGTTGATAAATTTTTGCCTTACTGCTCTATCTGACAAATTCAGAAAGGGGAGATTCTGTTCAGAAATCTGCTTTGTGGCTTTTATGGCCTTAAGATGCTTAATAGTCACCTTATTAAAGCCTTTCCTCTCTTTGTCAAGTTTTCCTTATAAAATCTGAGTGCTGGATTGGCACTGGCCTTTTGGAACGTTAGAAACTTTGCTAAGAAAATTACTCTTAAGTACTTAAGAAAAATACAAGAGTATTTGGTTAAAATTTGGGGGTGTTGGCTCTCCTGTAAGGTATAACTGTTATAAATTATATAAAGTAATAGACTGATTCCATTAGTTGCTGAACATACTAGCTGCAGATTAAAGTGTTTTTTAGGATACTTGGTTTATCTGAAAGCTCTAACAAAGAAGTGTATTTAAGTATAACAGATAAATCTTGATAGTGGCTGCTTTATTTTGTTGGTTAAGGTTTTGTCAGCTTGTACCTGTGAATATTATTAATATTCTTATTCACTCATAAATTAGGTGAGAGAAGACATCTAGGAGAATCTTGTGCACAAAAGTACATTTTATGACCTATTTTTAAAATTTGCAATTGGATATTTTATCAGTTTTTAAGTACTTGGTACTGGTTTCAGGGAAAATTATATGTTCTTTTAACCATTGGTCTAGGCTAGGGTTTTTCAGCCTTGACACTGTTGACATTTGGGGCTGATTAAGTCTTTGTGGTAGGAGGAGGGGGAAACAGTCCTGTGCACTGTAAGATTTTTAGCAGCATCCCAGCCTCTGCCCAGTGGATGTCAGTCACTTCAGCTATGACAACTAAAAATCTCTCCAGATACTGCCACATGACTCGGGGTCAAAATCACCCCAGCTGAGAACCACTGGGCTAAATTAAAGACCAGTAACCGTCTTCCGTAGAGATTTCTCGGTCAAGCAATGTTAAAGGCCTTACAAAACTAACCACCTGGAAATTTGAATGTTCAGAATCCTTAGAAATTAGCTCTAGGCTCTGAATGTAATTCTTTTTTTCTTTCAGGTCAGCATTTCTTGCAGCACATATCCCACTTTTTTTGTACCCCTTTTTGCACACTGTCAGCAAAACACGACCCTTTGAGTATCTTCGGCTAACCAGTCTTGGAGTTATTGGTAAGTTATTAGGATCATTCTGCAAGCCTAGAATCATCATCATTCATAATAGTGGTCCTGGCTCAGGTGTTTTGTCTGGTCTTTTATAGCTTTTGTTCACCTATTGTTTATTTTTGTCTTTGGGGTTGAGTCTAATAAAACAGTTTTTACCAATAAATGAATATCAGGAACATGGTTGCTCTTACCAAGTACTATTCTGAGTGTAAGGCTATGAGGCCCAACATTTGGGATTAAATTCAATGTGTTTGTAGAAATGTTTATTAATTGTAGGAAAAGTAAAGTAAAAGAGCATTAATCAACAGAGGGAATATTATTATAGGAATTAAGAGTTTGAGTTTGTTATTTTCGTTTGATTTTTCATCTTTCTCAGTTCTAGGCTGTTCTCCTCTAATTCCAGGGATTTACCTTCTATTTTACCTTGTTGAATTTTTGCGTGTTCAAGTTAATGTTTTCATATACATTTATTATTGGACATGTATCTAAAATATTTTTTACTCAAGAAAATTATATATTAGCTATTCCATGTGTCAGACTCCTGGATAGTAAAATCTGTAGATTTGTGAAATGTAAAACATCCAAGAAAATTTCTTTCTTAAATTGCCCTTCCTTTTTTCATTGTCTTTTTCTCATAGTTTTTGCTTGACATAATAACCAAGTAATAAGAACATCAATTATAGAAACTTTGTTTTGTTAAATTATTATTTTTATATTCAACCTGTGTTTTATCCTTATGATTGTAAACTGTGAATCAGGAGGTATAATTTGAAAGTTTGGTATTTCTCAGAAACATTTTATTCTTTTAAGGAGGAGCTGTTACTAATGTTATGATTTTTGACATCTTCTCCTAAGAAGTCCTCTAATTAGAAACTTTTTTCCCAATATATTCTTTTCTGCTTTTGCTATATAAAAACTTCTCATGTAGGCTTTGGAACATCAGCATGATTCTAGCCAAAGGAAACATTTATATTCATTATTCTAATTCATATCATCCTATTGCTCTGGTTGGATGATGCATTTATCTTAGAATAAAGGTTGATAGTGGGGAGGTGTGAGAAAAAATAGTTGGATGGTATTAAGGTAGTTGTCTACCCTTGCATATATTTTTAGAAACTCAGTTTCTCCCAAGTGATTTGAAAGAACAAGCAGAAGGTGAATGTTTGGGCCTAGACTCTTTCCTACAGTTCAAGGCTTATCAGGTCAGTTTGAATATAGATGAAGTGATATATAGCATAAATTAGAAAATACCTGAAACTGTATTTTTCAAAGAATTTGTCATTTCACCTAGATGGTCAAACTGAGTAAAAATAAAAATACAACATATCTAAGGTTGTCTGATCCAGATTAAAGCAGAGCTTGGAGGAAAATTTGTATCATTAAATGCTTATACTAGAAAGAAAGAAAGAGGTCTTCAGTCAGTGAGCTAAGCTTTCTTTAAGAAATTAGAAAAAGGAGCAAATTTAACTACAGCAAACAAAAGGAAGGAAATAATAAAGACTAGATATCAATAAAAATGGGAACAGAAATAGATGTTCAATAGATGAAATCAGTGAAACCAATAGCAGGTGTTTTTTATTGAGACATGACAAAAATACTGTATTAGTTTTCGGTATACAGTATAATGATTTGGTATATGTACGTATTACAGAGTGACTAGTAACTTTAGTTAACATCCATCATCACATAGTTACGCTTTTTTCCCTTGTGATAAGAACTTTTTAAGATCTCTAACTTGAGATTTCTCTTAGCAGCCTTCAGACATACACTGCAGTATTGTTACTGTAGTCACCATGCTATACGTTATATCTCTGGATCGATCTTACCCTGTAACTGGAAGTTTATACCTTCTGACGACCTTCACCCATTTCATCCATCCCCAATTTTTTGTTGAAGAAAACAATGAAATTAATAAACCTGTAACCAGACAGATGAGAAAAAAAAAGAAGACACAAATTGCAAATGTGATAAATGAAAGAGGATACATCGTGTAAGACTTCAGACAAAAGAATAAGATAATACTGCTTATAACTCTCTGTCCATAAATTTGACCATCTAGGTGAAATGACAAATTCTTTGAAAAATACAGTCTGCTAAAGTGCACTTAAAAAGGAAAAATGTGTAAGACTTTTCCAGAATGTGCAGAGGGGGCTTCTCAACTCTTGATGAAGCCAGCAATACTCTGATAATAAAAACAAAAAAAAAACCTATAGACCAGTATCCCTCATGAACATAGATGCAGAAACTCGCAACAATATGGTATATAATATTATTGTATAGCAGCTATACTTCTGTTAAAATTTTTTTAAAAGATAAGATTGTCTATTCACAGACAACCTGTGTTGAAGAATCGACAGAAAAAAGCTACTAGAACTGGTGAACTTAATAAGGTGGTAGGATACAGCATTAGTACACAAACCTTAGTCATAATTTGGTATGCTTGAGCTAAATAGAAATTGAAATTTTACCAAAATATTTGAAAAAACGTGGGTGTAGATTTTACATAATATGTGCAAAGTCTAGTTACAAACTATAAAGCAATGATAAAGAAAACCTTAATAAATATAGAGATAAACCATGTTTATCAATTGGTATATCAGTGATTCAGTATTACAATGTCATTCTCCCCACAAATGATATATAGTTTTAGAGCAATTCTAACAAAATTCCAGTAGAAGTTTTTAATAGAAATTGGTGATCCTAGTGAAAGTCTCTCAGTTGTGTCCGACTCTTTGTGAGCCATGGAATTCTCCAGGCTGAATACTGGAGTGGGTAGCCTTTCCCTTCTCCAGGGAATTTTTCCAACCCAGGTATCAAACCTAGGTCTCCCACACTGCAGGCAGATTCTTTACAGCTGAGCCACAAGGGAAGCCCTTGATGATCCTAAGATTATATCTGAAAAGGCAAATAAACTAGAATATCCATTTTTTAAAAAGAAGGATATAAAGTTGGAAGATATAGTCTATCTAATTTCCAGATCTACTGGAAAACTACAAAAGTCAAGATATTGTGGTGTTGGAGAAAATATGGACTTATAGAGCAGAGTGGAGAGTACAGAAATAGACCCACACAAATAAGGTCAATTGGATTTTTGACAAAGGCACAAAGAGAATTTAGTGAAGAAAGGATAGTCTTTTCAATAAATGGTGGTAGAACAATTGGATATTCATATGTAAAGCAATGAACCATGACCCATATCTTGTACTCTATACAAAATTAATTCAAGATGGGTTTTATACCCACATGTAAAAAATTTAAATGAGATAATTTGACATTTGTTGTAGGCCATGTTAGTTAGTTACGGTTTGTGCTGTTTAAAGATGTAGTATTTGTAGATTGCTAGTTCTGGTTAAAGCAAATGAAACCACTCTCCTGAAGTAATTGACTTTAGTTATTACATGTCCAGTTAACTAAAGCCTTTTATATAAAAGCTAGTGAAGCATTGGACCACTCAGGGAACAGTCATTTGTTTAATGGGACTTTGCCTCCTTGTATACAGAATGGAGAAGATATCACTGAACTGTGTCTGTCACCTGGTCAGTGGTGTCAGTTTAGAAACTGGCAGAGTAGTAGAATTGGGATAATTTTGGAAATTATTTGTCTAGCTCTTATTTTAGCAGAGGCTTGCAAAGTGAAGGTAACTTTATCAAACTTTGGTGGAACCAGAATTAGAATCTAGGTATGTGTGTCTTGTTTAGGTATGCCCTACAGTGTTTTGCTTTTTGGGGAGAGGGGCAGTTAAATAACCAGGAAATCATGTTTGTTTATACCTATTGTGAGTAGGATTCAGACTGCATTGTTTCTTTGTACCTTAGAGTATGCTTTAATACTGATGTAGAACTTTTCTCACCAGGGCTTCCCTGGTGGCTCAGACCTTAAAGAATCTGCCTGCAATGCAGGAGACCTGGGTTCGATCCCTGGGCTGGAAAGATCCCCTGGAGAAGGGAATAACAACCCACTCCAGTTTTCTTGCCTGAAGAATTCTATGGACAGAGGAGCCTGGCAGGCTACAGTCCATGGGGTTGCAAAGGGTTGTACGTGAGCGACTGATACTTCACTACTTCACCCTCATGGCTTGGGGCACAAATTCCACCTCCCAGTGCAGGAGATACAGATTTGATCCCTGGATCAGGAAGATACCCTGGAGAAGGAAGTGGCAACCCACTCCAGTATTCTTGCCTGGGAAATCCCATGGACAGAGGAGCCTGGTGGGATATGGTCCATGAGGTCGAAGAGTCCAACATGATTAAGAAACTAAAGCAACAGTGACAACAAGAATTCTTCTCTTACCTAAAGTACATGAAGAAGAGATGGATTGTCTACCAAAGTGGTAGAACAATTATTTAAGTAGCTTAACTGATGCTAACTATGGGATAGGCCAAACTTTTTGCCTGATATTTTAGTGTCAACAATTAACCTGTGCTTTTCTTTTCTTTTTTTTTTTTTGAAGCCAGGATTTGAATCTGATTCTCTGACATAAACCGCAGTTTGTGTTGTATGTTATTTAAGTTCCACAACTAGATGGATGAACAATTTTAGTTGGAAACCCTGACTCTGAAATAATTTCATTTGTCCATATTTTCTTTAGGGGCTCTGGTGAAAACAGATGAGCAGGAAGTAATCAACTTTCTATTGACAACGGAAATTATCCCTTTGTGTTTGCGAATTATGGAATCTGGAAGTGAACTTTCTAAAACGGTGTGTGTTTTTATCTTAATTAGATTCTATGTTGTGTTGACTGTTGGACTACTACTTCATGGTTGAGTTATCTTTTTCTGCCTCCCTTCAGGTATTTTGAAACTTGCTTGAATGTTTTGTTCTCTTATATAATGATGATTTAAGAACCTGGAACCATCAGAAGAATATGAAGTTAAACATTAAATTTCTCCCTTTTATCTGAGCCCCCTTCTGACTCCACAGGTGTATTTTTCCAGGCATTTTTTATACATAATCAAATATGTATATACATACTTGAGCTTCTGCCTGCTTTGTACTTTAACCATGGATGATAATGTAACTGGTTATAGAATTCTCACCTCTGTTTTCCCTTATCATAGCCATGTTGTCTTCTGGTACTAAATGTTATAGTGAAATCTTGAGTCAGCCTGATATTTTCCTTGTCAATTTTTTTTCTGAAAGAGCCTACTCATTGTGTCTTTTCTGTTGTTAATTTTTATAGTTTCCCCTTTGTTTTGGCCTCTTGCTTAAGCAGCATCAGTTATGCTGTATTGTCTATTTTTCATGTGTCTCTTTTCACCCTCTAATTACTTTCTATCTTTAATTTCATATAATGTGACTTTTAAGGCTACTTTTCCATGTTGCTATTTTTAGCAATATCTAACCTCTGCTTCTAAAGTATTTCTGGTCGCATTGACTAGTCACTTTAATTTTTAGTTAGGTAAGTATTGCTGAGTTGGATGTAGGCAGATGTAATGATTTAAAATTTGTTTGTTGTGAATATGCAGTACAAATAAAGTAAAAACTCATATGCTACTACAAGTGGGTATGCAAGCAAATAAATGTAAGTCTTCTGCCTTACCTGTCAGTTCTTCTCAGTGGTAACCGGTATTTATTACTTTCTTGTAGAATCTTTCCATAAATATTTTATATATACATGTAGCAGTTTAAATTTGTATTAATTTTTTCCCTCTAGTCTCTGCTTCTTACGTCTCCTGTTGTTTCAGCTCTTCTTTGAATTTTGTATTTTCTTTTAACTTTTTAAAAATGGTTTTAAAGTTCATATTCGCTTCAGTTTCCTTGAAAATGCAGATAAGTATTATTTGCTACCGTTTCTCGGGCTATGACTCTAAAAAGTTTCCCTGTGGAAATCCCTATCCAGGATTGCTGTTTGTTTAAAAATAACAGATGGAAAGAGAGATGTTATGAGCTGAAGTTGGCAGTTTTTAAGTCAAGTGTTTTGCCTCTGAATACTTTTCCACACAGCCTGCCAGTCTAGGACGTGTTTTAGGGAGGATTTGTGCCTCTGTTTCCAACTTTCTACAGAACACACAAAGGATAAGTGACATGTGATCTGTGTGCATGCTTTTCTTTTCTCATTTCTTCCTTAATTTTATTTATTTTGTTAATTTCAGTGGATTTCTGGGACAAGATTGGAATGGGTACAGCTGTATTCTGTTTGTTTTTAAATTCCTAGTTGCCTATGAATAGGTGTTTTTCAAGCTGGCTTCTTACGGCTGGGACAGATAAAGATTGATTTCTTCTTTTGTGACATTTCTTCCAGGAGCCCCCATCCTAACGATCCCTCCCCTGTTTTCATTCCTTGCCCATTACTAAAATTAATTCATCCTTGATGTTTAGAAGTTCCCATCGACCTTTACACTTCAACTAGAATGCTTCTCCTATCCTGCCTTATTACATGGTTTATAGTCGGTTCCTGGCATGTCTGTCTTCTTTTGCTCCATGCAAGCAAAGACCTTGTCGTATTCACTTTTCATTTACAAATCCTTAGTCTCAGGCCTTGCATAGTAGCCACCGGGTAAAACAGATTCTCAGTCAAGGCTGTGTGACATAATCACCTGTCAAGTGTTTTAAAAACATCAGTGTCCAGTTTTTGTCTCTCAACTACTGAACCATTGTCCAGGGTGATAAAGTATGGACATTTGTGTGTTTTTTGTTCTTTTAAATCCTTCTGGGTAAAGTGTATAGTATGTTATTTTGGAAAACTGTTTGGTGGTACCCACTATAAACATAAGTCTACCCTATGACTCAGCAGTCCCACTCCTGCATACATACCCAAGAAAAATGAGCTCTACAGAATTCCCTGGTGGTTAGGACTCCATGCTTTCACTGCCAAGGGCCCGGATTTGATCCCTGGTTGAGAAACCAAGGTCCCACAAGTCACATGGCATACACACACACCCCTAAAAAATGATCTCTTACGGGCATCAGAACATGTATAGGAAGAGAACATTTCATGGCACTTTTGCTCATGAAAGATTAACTGTAGTATATTTACAAAATAAACTACTCAGTAATTAAGAAGAATGAACTGCTGATATATGCAGCATAGATGATATTACTTCAGATGAAAGAAGCCAGGCACATATGAGTTCATACTGTATGACCATGTATGTTAAATTCCATAGTGGTCAAAACCAGTCAGGATAAATCAGAATAGTGACTCCCTCTCAGGGAAGGCTATAACTGGGAAAAGGCACAGGGAAATCTTCTGGAGTACTGAAAATGTTCCGTATTTAAAAATTTTTATTTTATTTATATTGAAGTAGAGTTTATAGTAGACTTATACGATATTGTGTTAGTTTTAGGTATACAGTAAAGTGATTCATATATAGATATATATTCTTTTTTCATATATATAGAATATATAGATATATATTCTCTTCCACTGTAGATTATTACAAGATACTGAGTATAGTTCCCTATGCTATACAATTGGGTCTTGTTGGTTATCCGTTTATATTGTTGTTATTCAGTCACTCATTTGTGTCTGACTCTTTGCAACTCCATGGACTGCAGCCTGCCAGGCTTCCCTGACCTTCACCATCTCCCAGAGCTTACTCAAATTCATGTCCATTGAGTCGGTAATGCTATCCAACCATCTCATCCTCTGTCATCCCCTTTTCCTTCTGCCTTCAAGCTTTCCCAGTATCTGTCTTTTCTAATGAGTCAGCTTATAGTATCGTGTATATGTTAAGCCCGACTTCCTAATGTTCTGTATTTTAATCTGGTTGTGGTTCACAAATGTGGAATAGATAAAAATCAAAATGCACTTAAGATTAGTACACTTAACACATTTTACTGTGTATATGTTTGTTTGATTTTCTTATTGGTGCTATAAAAGATTGCCACAAGCTTGGTGGCTTAAAACGCCACCAGTTTATTTTCTTATGGTTCTGGAAGCCAGAAACCATAACTCAGTTTAACCAGCTTAAGTCAGGGTCCCCATAAGGACGGCATTGCTTCTGGAGACTCTAGGAGTGAATCTCTTCCCTTGCTTTTTTTCAGCTTTTTTTTGTATATATATAATTTTATTTGTTTATTTTTGGCTGTGCTAGGTCTTTCTCGCTACACACGGGTTTCTCTAATTGCAGCGAGCTAGAGCTCCTCTCTAGTTGTAGTGTGCAGGCTTCTCATTGCAGTGGTTTCGAGAGCACGGACTCTAGAGCTTAGGCTTCCGAAGTTGAGGCTCCTGGGCTCTAGAGCACAGGCTCAGTGGTTGTACATGGGCCCTGTTGCTCTGAGAAATGTGGGATCTTCCAGATCAGGGATCAAACCCGTGTCTCCTACACTGGCAGGTGGATTGCCTTTTTCAGCTTTTAGAATTGCATATCTTGGTTATTCCTCCCTCTTCCATCTTGACAGGCAGCAGTGTAGCACATTCAAATCTCTGCCTCTTGTCACATCACCTTCTCTATGGTCACATCTCCCTCCACTTCCCTTTTATAAGAACCCTTGTGATAATGATCTTTAGGGTCCGCCTGGATCATCCAAGATGGTTAATCCCCCCCACAAGATTCTTAACAATCACATCTGCAAAGTACCTTTTGCCTTATGAAGTAGCATCCCCAGAGTTTAGTGATTACGACCTGGATATGTTCGGGGGCCATTATTTAGCTAACCACAATGTTATACACCAGTAAAATAGTAAAATAAGACAAATAATTCCCAGTTGATTCTGATGAGCAGCTAAGAAAAAGAATCATAATAATCATTTGACTTGAATTAAAACTTTTTTAATCCCATCTGTGTAAGAGTTAATGAGCTTAAATTGAGTGTATTCTTTATTCCTGTTGGAACAGTTTTTGAAGGGAGGCTTAAAAATCTTATTTTCTTAAAGGTCTTTTAAGAATGGGAAAAATCTTACCTAACTGATTTGGAAGAGATGAGGCATGGCTGCATTTCTAAAATCATCTTGGCCCATGGAAAAGTGAGAGGCTCTGTGTTTAACTAGGTTTGGATCTCAACTCTGATTTAGTCACTTTGTTGCTTGGGATCTTAACCTGGCAAGTTGTTGATTAACAGTTAGACCTGGTACATAGGTGTTCAATAACTAAGAAAACCTCTCTGTTTTTAAGACTGATGATTACCTACTCTTTTTAAGTAAAATAACAATGGTACCTGCTTCATAGGTTTGTTGTGAAAATAAGGCATGTTACAGCTTTAGGAAAAATTCTGGCACATAATGTTGAATATGGTTCAGTTCATTTCAGTCGCTCAGTCATGTCCCACTCTTAGCGACCCCATGAATCGCAGCACGCCAGGCCTTCCTGTCCATCACCAACTCCCGGAGTCCACCCAAACCCATGTCCATGGTAATATTTATTAATTTTTTTGTACTGTGCATAAGTTGTCATAAGTAAGTTATCTAGAATGCAAGGGTATTTTCTTAGTTTTCTGCTTCATGGTTATTCCTAGGAGAGGAGTAGACAGTTGGAAGACAAGTCTGAGCAATGTTTTAGACTCTTTGATTTTGTTTTACTCCAGGTTGCCACATTTATCCTCCAGAAGATCCTCTTAGATGACACTGGTTTGGCTTATATATGTCAGACATATGAGCGTTTCTCCCATGTCGCCATGATCTTGGTGAGTTCTTTCCTTTACCTTTTTTATTTATTTGGCTGTATTGGGTCTTAGTTGTGGCATGGGGGATCTTCTGTTGCAGCACGTAGGCTTCTTTCTAGTTGTGATACCCGGGCTTTAGAGCGCACAAGCTCAGTAGTTGTGTAGGCTTAGTTGCCCCAGGACATGTGGGATCTTAGTTCCCCACCCAGGGATTGAACCAGTGCCCCTGCAATGCAAGGAGGATTCTTAACCACTGGACCACCAGGGCTTCTGATCACACAACTTAGTTCCTTTGCAGTTGACACTGAGCTACTTTAGTCTCCCAATAGGAAACAACTATGAAACCGTGTATAACATTTCTTGCAGTATCTGGTCTCTGATACCAACTAGGATTATTTTGTGTTTTGTATGTTCTTTCCTACCCCACCTTGCTTTGGGGGAAACAGGGTAAGATGGTCCTGCAACTATCCAAAGAACCTTCCGCCCGTTTGCTGAAGCATGTAGTAAGATGTTATCTTCGACTCTCAGATAACCCCAGGTAAACATTTATACAATTTATAGGACTTTGGGGAAATACTCTGATGAGCATCTGCCCCATCTCATGTCATGGCTTCTATATCTTTAGGACAGGGAAGGGATAAAACTATATTCAGCTTGTCTGAGATAGACCTTGATTAATTTCTTTTAAAATCTGAAATGCTAAATTTAAAAATCATCAGAGTGTTGTCTCCCCACCAGAACTCTGTACCCTACTCTAAAATTCCCGAGAGTTCAGACAGTGAATCTTATGATCCATTACTCCTGTGGTTTGAGCTTTCTGTTCTACTCTAGGCGGTCAGAAAGAAAAGTATATTTTCAAAGATCTCTTAAGAAAGGAACAAGCCCAGAGGGCTCTTGACTTGTATCTCTAGTTCTCCTCTTAATTCCTGTAAAGTCCTTGAGCTCATTATTTTACCTCCCTATTTCTTTCTGCCAGAAATCATACATTGTAGATAGTGCATTTTAGAAAAATTTGACCTTTTGCTTTGTAAATCCATAATTCATGCTGAAAGCCACTTGCTCATATTCTGCTAAACCACATAATGGGATGATTTCTGTGTTCCTAGGAATGGGGATAACTTGATTAATGGGAACTCCTGCCACTGAGGTTATTTAAGCCCTAAGTATTTCTTTGACCATTTTCTCCTGTTCTTTAGTGGTTCCTGATTTCACCAAGTTTGAAAATATGTTTATTTAAAACTCTCCTTGTGAAATAAACTAGGCTAAGTACAAAAGCCATAACTTTAAAAAAAAAACAGCCTTAAAAATAGTTAACATTTACCTTTATGAGTTTTCAGATTTGACTTTTACTGGTAATATTTTAAAGAAAATGAAATATTTGAAAGTTCATCTGATAATAACTTTATGATAATTTTACTGCTCATCTCTTAAGAGTTTTAACATAAAACTGAAGCTGTTTTTGGAAAGACAAATTGTTATCGGTTTAGAGTTAAAAGTTCATTAACATATTCCTACTATCAAACAGGTCATATCCCCTGTTAATGTTCTGATTTTGGAATGTTTCGTTTACTATCACCCATATATTTTTAACATGAGTATTTCAACAACTGTAATAAATCAGAAAGCAGTTTAAATTGAAGTAAATTGTTAAATCATTATATTCTATTTGCTTTGTCACAAAATTCAGTGTAGGGGAAACATTCTGAAAATGTTTATAGACAACAGATCTTGGAGGTCTCTAAGCCCATGTCTAATATAATCTTTAGAGAATTTTAATGGCTTCTTAAGGTACTTGACAGAGCTATAGATTCCCAGGAGTCTATATATATTTATATCTCAGAAAAGGGCTTTTCCCTGTCCCCCAATGTGGATTTATTTGTTTGGTCTCCCTGGTTGGTTTGTTTGTTTTTGATGTAGGGCACGTGAAGCACTCAGGCAGTGCCTCCCTGACCAGCTGAAGGATACGACCTTCGCCCAGGTGCTAAAAGATGACACCACCACCAAACGCTGGCTTGCACAACTGGTGAAGAACCTGCAAGAGGGTCAGGTCACTGATCCCCGGGGGATTCCCCTGCCCCCTCAGTGATCCTCCGTCATCCCCTCCCACTACTCTCCCCATGTTGGGGGAGGGAGGGGGTACCTGCAAGGAAAACAGCTCAGGTTTTATCGCCGACTGGGAATAGATGACCTCAATGCTGAACTGCACTGGAGAAAAGGGGCACAGTACCCCAGCTGAGGTGTATGAGCTGCCATCTCAGGCTGCCTTGAGGACCTGGGCTCCCTCTGCTGCTCCCAGGAAACAGGCTCCTGACACAGCAGTCTGCCACCACAGCCAAGAAGGGTATCAACACCAGCAAATGCTGTATTTGCAGCAGGCCCAGATGACCCTTCTCCCTCACCTCTACCCGGCCACTGGCAGGGAGGGGAGACTGGTGGCAGTAGCAGCGCTCTAGGCACGGTGAACGCCTGGGACCAAGCCATGTGGCGTTTTCTTATTTTGCCTTCCTGGAAGACTCAAGATGTGTCACTTCATCCTCTCTCTCAGTATTTGTTTACTTTGGTTTTTCGTTTTTAATCTTAGAGAGAGGTGTGTTTAGTGGACACAAGCTGTAATATTCAGCAAACCTTTGTCAGTTGGCACTGTTTACAAGTCTGTTAGCTGCATAAGCTCAATAAAAAGTTGGTCTGGGCATTACATCCCCTCTAGGAGGCCAATAGCTGTGTGAGCTGTTGGGGGAAATGGGATGCAGGGGAAGGATATGAAGCCAAAGGACAGCAGGAACCCACCACCTATTTCCCTTCCCTTCTCTATTCTTCTGCCCCCAGTTCGGGATGCCACAAGGACCTTAACCTTGCTTCTGGCTTTCGCTGCTAGCTTTTCTAAATCTCAGTGCTCTTCCCTTCTTCACTTTCCTAAACTTAAAACAGGCGTCTTAATTCACCAGGCTGTCCTGAAAGGATATTGTATTGAGAGGAGATGACGATTGTCACCTTCAGTTCAAGTCCTCAGAGACATTTTCTGGATGACTTTTAAAAGGAAGGTTATCTGGGCTTACGATGATAACGCTCCTTGATCCTGTTCTTTGCTTTGGTGTGAATCTACAATTCCAAGTGTCTTCATGATTGTACTTGAAGCAGTATTAACTGATTGAGTTAGTTTTATTTGGATTTAAGATAGAGGACTGGACTCTACTTGCTCACTCAGTCTTGTTGGGTTTTTTGATTTTTGTTTTTTTTCTTTTGTTTTGGACACATTCCCTTATGGTCTCTGGGAATTATGAGATTGTCCCCATAATATTTTTCACTTTTTCGTACTGTGTCAGAGAATCTCCCTTTCTTCTCTAGATCTTTTAATGACTCTTCATATTCCAGAGGTTTGAATCTGCAATCCGATGTAAATTAAATTGCCTTGCTTTCCCCCAGTCCTTCCGCCTGCTGTCTCTCTAATCCCCATCTCCAATCAGAGATGGAATTTATAACCCAACTAGAGAGACCAAATATTTTCAGTCCACATCTTACACACTTGAAGGTGAGTCTGAACACATTTGAGAAGAGTTACAGGGGGCAGGCTCAGAAAAACCTTTGCAGGGGCAGTTTTGCCAACCCAAGGGCTCTTTCAAGCCGACTTTCACAAAGGGAGCCGGCCTTGTTAGTTGGCTTCTGTCTCTAGAGCCAAGAAAGTAGTAATGAAGTAGCCTAGATGTAGGAAGGATAGAATAAGCACTTACTCCCCAGCTTTCAAAAATGAAGAGGAGAACCAGGCCAGCTCTCACTAAGCTCAAGCCTGAGAAGAAGCCTTGGAGGAAGCAGAGAACAGCATGGACTGGATAAACGTCTTAACTCCCTTCAGCCCACAGTTTCTGTCCTGCAGAGTCCAGCTAGGGTAACCGTGATTTTTGCCAACCGCCTTCCTGCTGAGCCAAAGTTTTCTCATTCCCTCTCCTTTGGGGAAGCAACTGAGGCCCCTGGCCATGCTCCCTGAGAAATTCTCTTCTCCATCTTTCGGTGCATTGGCCATTGTACTGTGCCAATAGTGTCTTAATTCTTGTACCATCTAATCTCAGCAGGCCTTGGAACCCACATAGGAGTTGGGGGAGGGGTAGAAATGGATATTGTTCCTTGTAGTTGGTCGTGATGTCGTGTGTGAATAAAGAGACCCCCTCCCCTCATTTTGTGTGTTCAGTCCCTCTCACTCCCTCAACAGGACTGAAATAAAAATGCTTCTGTTTTTGTAACAATAGTTTTTCCTTTAAACTGTGGAGATTGGATTTTGTCAATATGGAGGTATCTAGGCACTTTGGTCAGATGATCCTTATCAACCTTGCCTCTCTACCTCTGTGCACCTACACACACACACACTGTCCTACAAAGAGGGCAGTGATGGTTCCTTTGTGGGTAGGTCCTTTGGGAGAGTCTTACTGATGTTTCAAAGCTGTTTGGGAGACTGGGAAGGCACCTTTTTTGTGATAAAGTATCTTGCTTGAACAGAACCTCACTCCTGGCTGTAGTGGCCAGAACCTAGTACTGGTATGGGAGAGGCTTCCGTAAATGAAGAGATAAAACTTGAAACCTTTTATCACCAACTTTAATATCCATTTCCTTCCGGGGTCAAGACTTCTATCTCCAGACTTGTTTCCATCCCTGTTTCTGGCTCTCAGTGAGACAGAGCCAGCCTCTGTTTCCAGTTTCTCTTTTGTGAGGCTTGAGGGCCTTTGTTTCAGTGGTGGAATAGGACGAGGAGAGGTACTGGTAGCCTTCAGAGCATTCCTTACTAATGGTATGTATGATTCCCTTGCTGACTACTCTTCCTGCTCAAAAGCTGGGGAAGTGTGAGGGTGAAGAGGAGCAATATGCAAGGCTACTCTACGAAAAGTCCAAGGAAAACATTTGACATGTATTTCAAAAGCAGATATAATAGTTTAAGTTGAACAACACAAACCTAGCTTAACTGACATACATAAAATACTGTAACTCAACCAACAATGTACATATTTGTAATTGCACCAAAAGCTTTCACCAAAATTGATCATAGCTCAACTATCAAGTAAGCTGTAAGTAAGGAAATTTCCCCCCAAAATTAAAATAATACAATGTTCTCTGAACACAGTGGAATTATGCTAGTGGGGAAAAAAACTGGAAAGTCCCTAACTTATTATAAAACAGTATAATTCTAAATAACCCACTGGTCACAGGGGGAAAAAAATAGTACAAAGGACATTAGAAAAAATAATGAAGAAACCTTATGTCAAGAAATTGGGAAATAGAGATGTCCCTGATAGCCTAGTGGCTAGGACTTGGCAGGGGGCCCAGGTTCAATCCCTGGTCGGGGAACTGAATCCCACATGCTGCAACTAAAAATCCCACATACCACAACTAAAAAGAAAATACCCTGTATGCTGCGACTGGGGATCCCAAGTGCCACAGCTAGGACCTGGTCTAGCCAAATAAAAAAGCTGGGAAAGAATAGCAAATTTGAGACGTAGAAGAAATGCAAAAAAAAATGAAATAAACGTACAGTAACAAACCAAAAGTCATTCCCTCGAAAACAGTAAAACCGATAAAGCTATAGACTGATGTGGGAAAAAAGTCAATGTTAGAAATGAAACAAAAGGACATCACTCGTATCTTAGTCACCAATCTCATGAACTTCCAGAAACTATAGAGGAAAAACAGGTCTTAATTAAATTTTGAAGCAGTATAACCCAACTACCAAAAACTATCAAGGATATTAGAAGGAAGGAAAACTAGCTGCTAACATTTCCTATGAATGTAAGTGTAAAATATCCAGTCAAGTCTAGCAACATATAGAAAAGATAATGGGTCAAATCTGATTTGGGTCTACTGCAAAAATAGAAGACTGACTTGATGCTTGAATTCAATTAAGAAAAAACAGGAGAAAAATCACAATCATTAAATAAATGCAGGAAAGAGCACTATAAAATTCAATACCAAGACTTCCTGTTGGAGTAGGGGCTTGGGTTTGATCCCTGGTAAGGAAGTAACATCCCATGTACCACAACTAAAGATCCTGCATGCCACAGCAAAGATTGAAGTTCCCCCCATGGTGCAACTAAGACCTGATACAGCTAAATAAATATTAGAGAAAAAAGATTCAATACCGATTCATGAGTTTTAAAAACTTTGAAAACCAGGAATAGGAGGGGATATCCTTAATCTAATAAAAATATATGTGTGTGTGTATAGATATAAATATACCTATGTGTATATCTGTGTATAGTTATTTTGACCTACAAATTCATTTATAATTTAAAGATTTAAAAGAAAAAGTTTCATACTCATGAAAACACAAAATCTTAATAAAAACTCCATGGTTGGGACTTCCCTGGTGGTCCGGTGGTTAAGAGTCCACCTTGGAATGCAAAGGATGCAGGTTCGATCCCTGATCAGAGAACTAATCCCATATGGCTCAGAGCAACTGGGCCCACTCATCACACCTGGAGAGTTTGTACCCCAGGGAAAGATCCCGAGTGCCGCCAACCAAGACCTGATGGAGACAAATAAAATTATATTTTTAAAACTGTGGCAAACTTCTCAATTATAAAATACTGAAATCATTCTCCACAAGATGAAGACTAAGATAAGTATGTCCACTATCACAACTCCATATATCATTAAACTGGTCCCAGCCAGTGTAATGTCAAGAAAATAAGGTAATAAAGGGAAAAAACAAAAAACATGCTGACAACATGTTTTTGTACATAAGTAATCCAAAATCTACAGATTCTTAGAATTAAGTGAATTTAGCAAGGTCACAGAATACAAAATCAATATGCACCTCAAAAAAGGCAATTATATGTTTCTAAATTAAATAGAAAATAAAATTCAAAAATATATTGTTTATTATAACATAATAAATCAAATAGCTCAAAATAGATATGCCAAAAGATACGCAGACTCTACATTGCAAACAACATTCTGGAAAGAAAGACTGACAGGTGTGTGGTCAAGTCATATATGTCAATTCGCCTAATATTTTTCTTCCTTGGTATAGGTTAGATTATATCTGTGGGAAACAAAGTGGGAACTTGCCTATGTTCTCAGCTATTTAGAAATCTTACTATGAAAGTTTCACGATAACTTAGTTTTATTTCTTTAAATTGTATATAAGACACCATTAGAGAAACATTTTTAACTCTGATGAAATTTTGGGGATGACTTTACAATCTGACAACAACACGAGCACATTTTGAAAATAAAAAACTGAAATATCTTAATTGGGAAAAAAAAAACTGACATAGGTGAAGAGACATATCATCTCCATGGACTGGAAAATAATATTGCAAGGAAACCTGTTCTTTCAACTTAATCTGCCAGTGAAACTCAATTCTAAGTAAAATCCCAGCAGGTTTATTTTTGTGAAGATTGACAAGCTGATTCTAAAATTTGCATGAAACTAGAGAAAAGTCCAAGCAAAGTAATGAAGACCCAGCTCAGCCAAAAATAAACAAGTAAATTAATTTTATTTTATTTCATGGAAACGCATAGTGCCAAAACAGCCAAGACAGTCTTGAAGAAAAATGAGATTGGAGTCCTTCCACACTCAGATACTCTCCTTTAACTGTCAACCTTTTAGACCCACCTTTCTGAGACATGACTTATAAATAGCATACAGTTGTATTTTACTTTGTGAACTTTTCTGAAAGTTTTATCTCTCACAGTGCTATATTATACCCTTTGCATTGTAGATTTTATTTTTGGCTGGGCTGGGTCTTTACTGCTGCACGGGCTTTTCTCTAGTTATGGTGAGTAGGGCCTACTCTCTAGTCGCAATATGCTAGCTTATCATTGTGGCTTCTCTTGTGTACCAGCTTAGCTGCTCCGAGGCTTGTGGGATCTTCCTGGACCAGCAATCAAACACATATGTCTCTTTCATTAGTAGGCAGATTCTTTACCACTGAGCCACCAGTGAAGCCCTAGCCTTTACATTTTAAATTCTAATCTGGTTTCTCTTATACCTCCTTATCCCCCCCACCTTGATTTTTTGGGGGGAGGGGGGTTATTTTGGAGGTTTTTGTGAGTGTTTTCTCTGGAATGGAAGTGTCTATATATTCTGTTGTCTTTCAAAGTTATATATCCTGGCTTTTAAGTTAACAGGTGTGCTTAGTCACTTCAATCATGTCCAACTCTTCATGATCCCATGGACTGTAGCCCACCAGGCTCCTCTGTCCATAGGATTCTCCAGGCAAGAATACCGGAGTGGGTTTCCATGCTCTCCTCCAACCCAGGGATCGAACTCAAGTCTCTTGTGTCTCCTGCATTGGCAGGTGAGTTATTTACCACTAGGGCTACCTGGGAAGCCCAAATCAAGTGGTCTCACAGATTATTTTTTAGGTGGAACTTAATATTTTGAGTATCCTGTTTTGACCAATAAGAAAGGGGAGCTTTATATCAGAAGTTTGAGAAGTTAGTTTGGATGGTCTGGGAAGTAAGTCTCTGAAACCCCAGCCCTAAAACAGGGAGAGTCAGGAGGAGAGCCTAGGCTTGCCTGTGCAGCAGTGTCAGGGTACACTGTTTAGGTCTTCCTCTTTGCCAGCTGCCCCTTCATTTCAATTTAGGACTTCTAGGCCTTTCCTGGGCATGGTTCCCAGAAAAATCCCTCTGCTGCTGCTGCTGCTGCCTTGATCAGGTTTCTGGATCTGTTAATAATAGACAAGGGTTGGGGGATGGGACAGGACCATTATGGAAAGAGGAGCAACTAAACCAGATGGACAGTTCCTCTGCACAGGGCCCTGTCTGTCTGCTCCTGTCCTGGATCTGAAGAACATCCTGCAGTGGACCTGTCTTCTAAGCCATTCCTTGGAGCCACAGTAACCTTGTGAAGGTTTTCTAATGGCTTTCCCCAAAATCAGAATACATGATCTGGGGTGCTTATGAGAACACTGAGACAGAATGTTTGAGATTTGAACTCCATCAAGAAATCCAGGAGGAGTGATAACACCTCTCACAGAACACCCAAAAGAGAAGGAGGTTTTGCTGCAACTAAGTGAGGCAAATAGTGACTCAGAGAGGCAAACCATATATACTCCTGGAGTGTATGGATTTTTCTGGTGGTTCAGTGGATAAAAAGCCACCTGTCAATGCAGGGGACATGGGTTCAGTCTCTGGTCTGGGAAGATCCCACCTGCCTCAGGGCAACTAAGTCCCTGGGCCACAACTACTGAGCCCATGTGCTCTAGAGCCTGTGAACTGAGACCACTGAAGCCCACCCGCCTAAAGCCTGTGCTCCACAAGAGAAGCCGCTGTTCTTTGCAACTAGAGAAAGCCTGTGCACATCCACAAAGACCCAGTGCAACCAAAGATAAAAATAATTAATTAAAAAAAAAAAGAATGTGCCTTGCAATGAAGGGAACTAAGATCCCACGTGCTATGGAGCAACTAGCCCATGTGCCACAACCAGAGAGTCCATGAGCTGATCGTGAGATTATGATCCTGAGAACCCACAAGATATCCCACATGATGCAGCGAAGATCCCCCAGGCTGCAACTAAGACCCAAAGTAGCCAAATTAAAAAAAAAAAAATCCTGGAGTGTAGAAGGGGAGTGCGGAAGGGCTAGTATGGAAAAATAAGGATAGGACAATATTGGAGTGGAACAGGAGAATAAGACGAGCATGGGAAACAGGGCCTTTATGAAGTAAGATATGAAATCAGCACAGTTTAAACTATCATACCTCCTAATCTTCCTGTTCCCTGGGAATGGCCTTCCCTCTTCTGCTTCTGCTTCTTGCATACTCCTTTTCATTTATCAAAACCTGCTTTCAGTGCAGTAAACTCGACTTAGGTATAAATCTTGAGACTCGTAAGGCTTCAGAAATAACCTGTTACTAAAACGTGAAACCCTTTTGTTGTAAAATATGACAAAGCTATAGAAAACTACATAGAACACATAGCTTCAAAAGTTATTATGAAGACCCTATCAGCAACCCGGGACCAGAAGCAGAACTTGGCCAGCTATTTCAGAAGCCAGCTATGTGCCCTATTCCACTTCAATGCCTCTCTCTTCCCCAAAGTAACTGCTATCCTGACATTTATGGGAATCACTCAGGAGAATTTTATTTTAATGGGACTAAAGGTTTAGCTATAAATAAGCACTAATGGTAGAATATTAGGCAGTTGAGCGATGTTTGGAGGAGCCACGAAAGGCAACCAGGTCCCAGTGCACTCAGAAATGACACCACTTTGTACAGTTAGTTCCCTCTGTGCCTGTGATGAAGACATAACTCACTGGAAGATGACCCCACAGAAGTTCAAGTACAGAGCTATGCCCCTACCCTCAGCTCCATTCTGTCATACACTGATCCAAAAAAAGCCATACCCCTCAGTCTTCCCAAGGCAGAGCAAAAGTAGGTCCCAGCTCACAGAGTGTAAGGAACTGGCCATCTTTGCTCTAACCTATGAGTCTGGGCCATTGCCAAAACTTCCCTGGGCCTCTGTTTCTCACTGTGAAGTATGGGGCCATAATAAAGCCCTTGACAATCCCCTATTCCTCTCCTACCTTGGCCTCCTTTCCTCAATCTTGGTGTCTGTTTCTGCGGCCTACTTATACATGCTTTAAGAAGTTCATTACTTTCCTTTCCCAGCTGGATGTCTTTCCAGCCTGGTGTTCCTCTTTTTGCTTTTGATCCTTATACACTGTGAATCTGCTTCATTTATACATGTACCTTTATAAACACACAGATATGTCCTTGCCTTTTGGAGATGCTGAACAAATGGTTGTAGGGTGAATGACTACATGAAACAAATTGTCTCCTACATTCATATATACATTCCTTCAATATTCAGCAGGTATCTAACATATATAGAGGCGCCAACATTTCCCTCTATGCTCTAAAATCATTCTTCCCCTTTTTGCACCTTCCCCCTTTCCCACTGTATCTTTTCACCTTTCCCTGAGCCATGAAGTTAGACTGAGTGCTCAGCAAGACAGGATGCAGAGACACAGAAGCAGGCCGATGGAAACAGACACCATGGAAGGGAGCCAGATGAAATAAGGGCAAAGACAGCTGTACAACTTGCAGAGAGAAACCAACCAGAATGAAAAGCAGTGATTCATGGAGCACTGCCACTCGGATACTCCTTGGGTTTCTCTCTGAGAGCTACTGCGAGATTGAGGTCAGTGAGGGCTGGCGAGGAAATGAAGGGCAGAGAGGCTCCTCCTCCCTGGAGATGCACTGCTCGGCAATCCCTCCCCTTAATCCTGTTCTACCCACCCCACCCCCACAACTCCCTCACACTGACCAGTGTCCTGGGCCTTTAAGGGTTGGATGGGCTGGACTGAAGAGAGAACTCATACCTCTCCCCACCCCACTCCTTCCATCTGGCTGTAAGTCAGCCGGCAACAGCAGCAAACTGCAGCAGAAGAGGGGAGGAAGCCAGTGAGTGCAAGAAGAGCAAAGGAGCGCCACTGGATTTCCTTGCCCCACCGCGGCGGAGAGCATCCCAGAGCTCAGACATAGGACGGCTATCCTGCCCAAGGTAAGGGCTGGAGGCTCTGACCAGCCTCTGCTCCTAGCTCCGACCTGCCCAAATCCCTGCCCATGCCCTCCACATGCTTATCTGCCCTGACTAAATCATACCTAGGGCCCCTTTGCCTGAAGAGGTTTACGGGCCCCCGACCTGCTGGTTTGCTCTAGCTTATCCACTTGAACTTACAGTTTTCCTACTAGCTCTATCAGTCACCCTTTTATATGAGGACCTCTTAGCTACCCAGGGCTGCCACTGTGTAGCTAAGCGGTGAGCCCACCCCAGGAAGGGAAGAGAGAGAACTGGAGTAGTCATGCTTTAGCACAAATTCATTAACAGATTGTTGAGGATTACCACATGAGAGTTGGCCAAGACTCACGGGGGATACAGAAACCCCTGATAATAGGCAGAGTGTTGTGAGACTTCCTTGGAAAGAGCCAGGATTTGAGTTTTATGCCTCATTCTTAGCCTGCTCAATGATCCAGGGCACTTTGTTGGTGTGCATGAAAGAGAGGCCTAATGGAAAGGATTACAGAACTGAAAAATTATGATTTTTAGATAAGTTGCTGTTGAGACCAAAACAACAACTCACACTTCAGGGACTCAGTCTGACCTATTCCCAGCTGCCTGCTAGGTCTGACCAAGTGCTGTCAAATGGGAGGCACTTGAGTATTTATGGGATGAGTGGAGGCATGGACGAGTCTGATTGATTCACAGGCATCCATGAGAACATGAAATTGATATGTGCAAGAGTACAACAGAATCTTTTTAGGCACAGGAAGCATTCTTTCATTTTTACTGTAACTTCTCTTTAAATAAAGCTGCCTTTTTGGGGAAGCGTTACTAAAAAAACAAAAAAAAAAAAAAAAAAACAATACTGGGAAGAGTACCCGCTCCTAGTCCTGACTCTGATGTTAACTAGCTTTGTGACTTTGGACCATGGCTTCCTGATCTATTGTGGGAGGGAGTAGAGGGTTCCCTAGATTTGCTTGTGTATCAGGAGCACTTGTTAAAAATGAATAATCCTGGGGCCCATCCTTAGAAACTCTGATCTGGTAGATTTGAGGTGGGGCTAAGGAATCTCTATTTTTAAGACACTCTACAGGAGACACTGGTATAACCAGGAACCACTAGATTGATGTGTTGTGTGAGTCTTCAAGCTCTAACTTTCCGAGGGATATGACCTGTGGCCAGAGCCATTCTGTCTTCTTCTTATGAACCAGGTTTGTCATAATACTGCTCCAAAGCAAGAGAGTAGACAGGATGATTCTCTTCCTTCCTGCCCTCAGAGAGACTGTAGACACCTTGAATTCTACTATAAGCCACTGGTAATTCTGCCAAAGTCCATCTCCAGGTGACATGAAGCCACCTGTCAGTGGAGGACCAAATCTTGCTTGGCAACCCTTGGCCACTTCCTGCCCTATTGTGTGTCTATTTTCTCATCTGTATTGTAGAGGTAATTATCTGTATCCTCAGGGAGCTCCACATTTGTGCCTAGGCGTAAACAGTTAAGACCCAACCTCTTTTTCAGTCATTATCCTCTGATTCTTGCCTCTTTCTCTTGCTCCCACTCCCAAATCCTTTTTCCCTCCTCTCCAAACTGTACCTGCCTCAGTTGTGACTATCCTCCCCATTCTACCTTCAGGTGCCAGAGGAAACACCAACACCTAGAACACCTAGGTTCTAAATCACATTCTCTGGGCAGTTTGTTTAGTCCATCTCCTAGGATACAGGGGAAAATGAAGCTGAGTGGGAGGATCTGTTACTCAGGATCCCAACCCAAGAGTCCCCCTTCCTGGACCAAAGTCTCAAGCACCTTTCAGGGAACAAGAATCTGAGCCATTGCAAATTAGAGGAGAAACAAAAGACCAAGGAGTAATGAGGAGAAGGGATGAGGAGAAGGATGAGAAGTCGAGAGCAAAGAGAGGCTGACTTAGGTAAGCAAATAGGAAGGCAAAGGAAGGGTCAGGAGAGAGAAGAGTGAGCGAAGAAGAAAGGTAGAGGAGAGGGAAGGGGAAGAAAATTGGAAGAGAGAAAAGAAAGGCTGTTGAGTGGGATATGGTAGGAACAGAAAATGATGGGGTAGGGGGAGGGAGAACAATGTCCCTCACTGAGTCCTAGCTCTGCTTTCATCGGCTTCCTAGAGAAAGCCTTTTATAAGGGGGGGGGGGGGTGTGTCTCAGGGAGGTCTCTGAGTTGGTCAAATGGAGACCTCAGTTCTAGCCCCAGTTCTGCCACTTAATTCATTAGGTGACTGGCAGTTCAGCTAGTCTTCTGCCCCCTTTATTTTTTCATACTTATTACTGAGCCACATAGACTGCTGGTGGGGAAACAGAAAGCACCGGCAGCCAAGCATTTCGTCTCCCTTGTGAGTTGTTCAGACAGCAGTGATGTTCTGTGATCTGATTGGTTAACGTACAACCTTAACACAGGAAAAAAGTGTGCCACTTCATATGTGAGGCTTCTGACACAGCCAGCTTGGTTCTTCTCCATTGTCTTCTCGGAGTTGTATCTGATTACCTGTTTTCATTGGAATCTATTGAGGAATGGGATGATTTTGCTTTTTATGGTCAGGAGTCACCTGATCCTGAAAGTCTTGTAAGAAGACATGGTGAGGCGCAAACTCAACCACATGTAGGATGGCAGAGAAAAGAGCTCCTCTGTCCCCTTTCTACAAAATGAAGTCCAGCTCTGACATCCTGTGGCTCCCTGAGTTGAACCTAGCCCTCTCTCGGCCACGTGTCGCCTAGACACAGTTTTAAAACAGTGACCCAGGAATGAGAGCAGAGCACGCCAAGCTCTGAGGTTGAAAGAGTTTGACAAAAGAGTATAAAATCATTTTCTAAGGCTGGTTTGAGACGAGGTAGGGGTGTCCCTGTGCTTGGGACTGTTCTTAGACCTCCCATGTCTCAGGACATCTGTGTCAGGCTCCCAGACACAGGCATAAGGGAAGGTAATTCTGTCTTCTCCCAGGACCAAAGCCCACCCATCCCAGAAGTTCAGAGGAGAGAAGAGGCAGAATGTTGGCAAAGGGGATTAGACTTCAGCCCCAGGTTGACTCCAACCCCTCTTAGAGTCTGAAACTCTTAAGACATTTAAAGGAGATCTGTTACTTTTCAGTCTTCATAGAACTTTTGCAAACTTTGGATTCCAAACTGTGCAACACCACCCAGCAAAGCAGAGATGCTTTGCTGTCTTCTTTCCTTCCTTCTTCCATCCAGAGGTTTCCTCTGGTCTCACTCAGGCTTCTACATTCAGCCTCTGCCAGTAAAACCTTTCCCTCTTGGGACTGAAGCTGGGCTCTTCCTCTCCTGAGAGTTACTTTATCTCTTCTGCTTAGACTCAGATTGGTTTCCTGAACGTTCTTACTCCTTGGAAAGTCTTCTCTAGGTCCTTCAGTCAGGACAGCTATAATTTCAGTGACCTCTACATCATTCCTGAAGACTGTCACCCCGGATGACTTTACAGGCTTTTCCTACTTAAGGGAGATAGGGCACTAATATGCTGTGTGACCTCAGACAAGTCACATCACACTTCTGGACTTCTACTTTTCTTTTTATTTATTTATTTTTATTTTATTTTAAAATTTGTTTATTTATTTTTTTCTTTACATTATTGTGTTGGTTTTGCCATACATTGACATGAATCCGCCTTGGGTATACATGTGCTCCCCTTCCAGAACTCCCCTCCCACCTCCCTCTCTACTTTTTATTTGTAAAGAATAGGGAGTTGAACTGCATGATGTTTTAATGGAGTATTAACTGAATGATGAAAGATTCTTTCTGTCTTTTTTTTTTTTAAGATGTTCACCACTGACAAATTGTAAAACTTATTCAGGGACATCCCTGGCAGTCCAGGGGTTAAGACTTCACACTTTCACTGCAGGGTGCACAGGTTTGATCCTGACTGGGGAATTAAGATCCCACATGCTGCAAAGTTCAGCCAGAAAGACTTTTTTTTTTTAAGTTTAAACTTTAAAATAAAAACCCACATTTCTTTTTAAGCGTGGACCCTTTGCTTATACAAAAGCATAAAGTTTTATGTTCCGTGGGCTTTGCCAGCATGATTTGGTTAAGCACTGAGTATATTTATTCTAGGTGCAAAGCTAGGATCAAAGTGGCTACAAATCAAATCTTCTAGTTCTTTTCAAGGCAAGTTTTTTGTTAGCTCTTAGGATAAATTGAGTGAAGTGAGTGAAGTTGCTCAGTTGTGTCCAACTCTTTGCAACCCCATGGACTGTAGCCTACCAGGCTCCTTCATCCACAGAATTTTCTAGGAAAGAGTACTGGAGTGGGTTGCCATTTCCTTCTCCAGAGGATCTTCCCGACCCAGGAGTCAAACCTGGGTCTCCCTCATTGCAGGCAGACACTTTACCATCTGCGCCACCAGGGAAGCCCTTAGGATAACTTAACCAGTCCTAAATGAGCACATATTTAAAGGTAGGAACTCTTTTTCAGTAGGTAGAGAAAACTTGAACATGCAGTTCTGAGACTATGTAACTTATCTGGTCCATTAAAACTGTGAGAATTATTATTATGAATAAGAGTATGAGCTATACTTTATCACGTGAAGGTAGAAGTGGCTTATTTAGCAAGGTGCAGCACTAACTGTCATAGAAGAGACAAAAGAAATGCTCTGGCCTAGCCCATCCAGAGCTGGAAGATCTACACAGGAGCATGAAGAGGGTTCCTGGAAGGGAAGTTGAGATGATTCTGCTTGGAGAGAGGAAGGCTAGGATGTATAGAGATTCCAAGTTCTGAAAGGGAGCAGCCAGCAAGTCGGTGTTTCCTAATAATGGGAAACGAGAGGTGTGGTCAACGTGATCTCGTGGATTGTAGGGTATTGGGAAAGAAGAGGGTATTTGGCAGAAACCCTTGGGTTGGCCCTGTCGGAGCTGGCTGTGGGAAACAGCAAAAGCTCTGATATCCAATGTATTTAGGTTTAAATTCTGAGTCCCAATGTGATTGAGACACTTTTCTTAGCCTCTCTAAGCCTCCGAATCACTAAACTAAAATTATAAGTGAAAAGAACTACAAATTATGTAGATGAAGTAGCTGACCCACCGCAGGCAGTCAAGGAACTAATTACCTTCTCTTCCACCCTTCATCTATTACTCTGAGACCTCAAGATTAACCTGAAACCTCTTCTTGCTCCTCGTTCCTTTAGGTGACTCTGGCATCAGCTGGTGAAGCGTGGGTGATGGCGTACCTGCTGCAAGGCCGTGAGTACCCCTGCAGAAAAGGGCTTGGGGAGACAGCCCAGGAACAGGGAGGAGGCTGGACTCCTGTTCCAGAGCTCCTCCTGGGCCCTCCACCTTCCCCACCAGCTACTCAGTCCCTGCTTCTCCTGGCTCAGGGCTTCCCATCAATCAAGATCTGCTGCTGATGCAGAAAGGCACACTGATGCGCAAGGTGAGGTCCAAAAGCTGGAAGAAGCTAAGATTCTTCAGACTTCAGGACGATGGCATGACAGTCTGGCATGCCCGGCAGGCTGGAGGCAGGGCCAAGCCCAGCTGTGAGTGATGTGGATAGCCAGGGGTGGGCATGTGGGTGGACAGGACCCTGCAGGCCCAACAGCTTGAGGGAAGAGAAGGGACCAGTGTCTTATGACATGCCCTGATCTGGTCTCTTCAGTGTCTTTTTCTGAGCCTGTAAAATGGAAATTATAACTGTACTAGCCTCTTGAGGGTGTTACAAGGATCAAACTGGTTATGGCGTGCAAAGATCTTCGAAGAGTCTTTGCCACATAATAAGGCTCAATAAATCGTAGATTTTATCTTATTACTATCATCATTATTATAGCATGATCTCGGGTGCCAACTGTCTGGATTAAAGCCCTGGGT
Source organism: Antilocapra americana (assembly GCA_007570785.1). Taxonomy (NCBI): domain Eukaryota; kingdom Metazoa; phylum Chordata; class Mammalia; order Artiodactyla; family Antilocapridae; genus Antilocapra; species Antilocapra americana. Next base: position 24,008,523 of record ML660197.1, on the reverse strand, counting down.
TTGCCAATTTCTAGCTAAGTGGCTTTGGACAAGTTATTTAACTTAAGCCAATATAAGTTTCCTCATCTATAAAATGAGGATTAAACAGCCTAGTACATTACAGGAGCTCAAGAAGTTAATGTATATAAACCACCTAGCACTAGGCCTGAAACCCAGATGGATTTAATGTGTTAACCATTATAGTGAATATTTCTAAATATCATAAATGTGTCATAACAGTGTGCCTCCTATTGGCCAAACACTTTATGATTCCTCCAAAAATGTGATCACAGGACTCACTTAAGAGAATCTACTTTAGAGACATAACCAAAGCTTACGATCCACACCAGCCCCAGCTGAAGAAGTTGGGGGAAGGATTTCTCTTGCTCCCTCCCAGACATCTGGAAAGAGGAAGCCCTCAAACCTGGAAAGGGAGGACTGAATTTGGGCCCATCATGCTTTGATGTAATTGCTTCTACCCTGCAAGTGTGCTGCCACTTGTCAGCCCCGCCAGTCCGTCTGTAATTGATCACCATGTGGATTGGCCATGGAAGAGACCATCCCTTATTTAAGATTAGGACACTGAGGGGCTACGTCATTTTCATTTCTGTCACACTGCCAGTTGGTGACTGGAAGCCAGGTCTTGCCATTCCCAGCACAGGCCCCTTGTCATTCTGCTATGAAAGCAACGACTCACATGGCAATCTGAATTCCAAGAGTCTGCATCTCCCTGTACTAAGGCTTTGGGGGTTTTAGTCTGTGGAGGCTGGGGTCTCTCCTCCTGTGGTTTCAGAGAGAAGAAGGAGGAGTACTGGTCCTTGGCTCTCAGCTGCTGTGATTTGGTGGACCCTTTGCTCAGGGCCCCCCACTCACTTCTTCCCCAACAGTCTCAATCTCCGACGTGGACACAGTACGTGAGGGCCACGAGTCTGAATTGCTGCGCAACCTGGCAGAGGAGTTCCCCTTGGAGCAGGGCTTCACCATAGTCTTCCATGGCCGCCGCTCCAACCTGGACCTGGTGGCCAATAGTGTCCAGGAAGCCCAGATCTGGATGCAGGGGCTCCAGCTGTTGGTGGGCTTTGTTACCAACATGGACCAACAGGAGCGGCTGGACCAGTATCAGCTGGATGGAGTCCGAGTGGGATCCAGGGATCACTAAAGGAACCAGATGCTGAAGGGCTAGGGACAAGTAGGAGACGGCACAGGGATAGAGGGGCCCAAGAGTCCAGATGGGGTAGCCAGGGACACCTCGGGCTGATGTGAGGCTGAGATACTGAGGAAAGAATGGAGGCCTGTGATGGCACAGGCAGAGTCACACAGAGTTTGGACAGGAATCAGGGCCCCCAGGATTGGATAAAGGGACAGTGAGAGGCAAACTAGGTGCTGATCCTGAGAGCTGAACAGAAGATCCCAGTGGCATTAACTCCCATAGGGATGAGAAGCAACTCCTTAGAGGGCTTAGTGGGATCAACTCACTTTAAGTTTCCTAGATTGTATTCACCTTCTATGCTGGTCCATTCATTTATTCACCATCTATTAGGCAGAATGTAAAAGGCACTATGCAAGGCCTTAGGGATACAAAGATTAATGAGACCCAGATATTGTTTGAGTCAGCAGAGAAAATAGAATTGTGTAAATAATTTACCAGCGTTACAGTACTTAGCTGATATGTGGGTGTTCAAAGGAAGAAGAAGTACTTATTTCTAGCTGAGATGGTCATGAGAAAGCTTTGGGAGGGAAGTAGTATTTGAGCTGAGCCTTGAAAATTAGTAGAATTTGAACTGAAGGGAAGAGGAGGGGAAGGCACTCATGTCTGAGGAAATATCATGCATAAAGGCCCAGAGGTAGGAAGCTGAAGAGCTGGGAATCAGTGAGCAGGGGCTTGCTGAGTCTGTCTGAGGTACAAGGTAGTTATTTCTGGGTTGAGAGGCAGATTTGAGGCCAGATCATGGGGGTGAAGGAGATCTTAATTTCTATGTTAAGGAAGTTGGGCTTCTTTCTGCAGGCAATAGGGAGGTCCCCAAAGGCACCTGAGCCATGCAGGGGCAAGATAGATTGGTGCTCTGGGGAGATTATTCCAGAAGCTAATGTGGAAAATGAATTGGCTTTGAGGAGGAGACTGGCAACAAAGACAGGGGAGCAGATGTCAATGGATGAATGTGCACACATATCTGCACACACAAACACACACTCAGTGCTTTTGCCTTGACTCAGACCTGGATGGCTGAGTGATTGGTTCCAGCGCGGAGACAAAAACCAGGACGGTCGGATGAGTTTTGGAGAGGTCCAACGGTTATTGCACTTGATGAATGTGGAAATGGACCAGGAACATGCCTTTCAGCTTTTCCAGGTGAGTCTTCTGGGGAAAGGTTAGCAGAAGCCAACCAAGGCCACATTCTCCCTTAGCCAGAAGTCCTCCAACCCTCTCCAGCAGCACACAGCTGTTGAATCTCTCCTACTACTCCAGATTCATTGGGAAGTGTGGGTAGGACATGGTTCATACCCTTTAGTCTTGTTGGAAAGATGACTCATAATCTTATGAAAGGTAAATAACAACATGTTATTACATCAGATCTCAGGGACCTCTCTGTCCTTGGCCAGGATTACACAAGTGCCTAGTACAGTGGAAAACTCCAACTGGCATGTGAGTAAATAGAAAAAGGGATCTTCTGATCTTTTAGGGACATGTTGGGGGCATTTAATTGTTTCTAGTTGAAGTTTTTCTCCAGTAGCAAACGGTATGGCCAAAATTTTGCTTTTTACTTCCTGTAGTGGCTTCTTCTATGAACACTAAATGTCAGGAGTTCTATGAAAGCCTGCCTGGCTCCATCAATAATATCGCCCTTACAGGGAAAGTCAAAACTGCAACATCTGCTGTTAAAGGTTTTTTTACTCTCCTCTACACCCTCTTCTGCAGACAGCAGACACATCCCAGTCTGGGACTCTGGAGGGAGAAGAATTTGTAGAGTTCTACAAGTCATTGACTCAGCGTCCAGAGGTTCAGGAACTGTTTGAAAAGTTTTCATCTGATGGGCAGAAACTGACCCTGCTGGAATTTGTGGATTTCCTCCAAGAGGAGCAGAAGGAAGGAGAACGGGCTTCTGACCTTGCTCTGGAACTCATTGACCACTATGAGCCTTCAGAAAGTGGTAAGAGGACTAGGGTGGTGAGGCACCACACATGGGGGCCACATGGGGGGGCTGCCGAAAGACAACTAGCCTTCTTCCTAACTAAGGGAAAATTGAGTCCTACCTAGACCCCCTTCCCAATCATCTTCATCTCATTCAATCACTCCTCCAGAAGGAGAGAGCAATTTCCTGCCCACATAAGACAGGAGTCTCCTCTGTAGTGCTATATCTCTAGGAGGAAGAACATTCTTTAAGTCCCCTTTCCTCCATCATGCTCATATTTCTCATCCTCACTTTCAAACTGTTCTTCCTGATATCAACCTTTGTTCTCAATGGAAACATAAAATCCTGCTCCTCTTACTTTTGGCTTCTTCTCTAGTACATATAGAGACTTCCCTGGTGGCTCAGATGGTAAAGCATCTGCCTACAATGCGGGAGACCTGGGTTCAATCCCTGGGTCAGGAAGATCTCCTGGGGAAGGAAGTGGCAACCCACTCCAGTACTCTTGTCTGGAAAATCCCATGGATGGAGGAGCCTGTAGGCTACAGGCCATAGGGTCACAAAGAGTCGGACACGACTGAGTGACTTAACTTCACTTCTAGTGCATATGATTCCTTTCCCTTTAGTTTCCTTCATTGTTCCTGTTGACTGTCTCTTTAAATGCTGGCTCTCTGCCCCTTCCTGGACTTTCTCCAAGTTCCCCAGGTGGTTTTTGAGTCCTAGGTCCCTGAGCTGGGCAACTAGTTAGCCCCTGGCTGAGGGGGATGATGAAGTAGACAATCATTTGGCTCTTAACAAGCAGTTAAAATATGCCCTCTCTGCCCTCAAACCTTCTCCTTGCCCCTTTAGTAGACACCTTTCTGCCCTTAATTCCCTGCAGAGCATGAAAAGCTTACATTATTAAAAGAGGGCTTCCCTAATAGCTCATTTGGTGAAGAATTCATTTGCAATGCAGGAGACCCCAGTTTGATTCCTGGGTTGGGAAGATCCACTGCAGAAAGGATAGGCTACCCAGTATTCTTGGGCTTCCTCTGTGGCTCAGCTGGTAAAGAATCTGCCTGCCATGCAGGAGACCTGGGTTCGATCCCTGGGTTGGGAAGATCCCCTGGATAAGGGAAAGGTTGCCCACTCCAGTATTCTGGCCTGGAGAATTCCCTGGCCTGTATATATAGTCCTTGGGGTCACAAAGAGTCTGACATGACTGAGTGACTTCCACTTAACTTCACTTTATACCTCTTACTTTATTTAGTCCTGTGTGTGTGTGTGTGTGTGTGTGTGTGTGTGTGTGTGTGAAAGAGAGAGTGTGTGTGTATTAGACGCTCAGTCCTGTCCAACTCTTTGCGAACCCATGGACTGTAGCCCACTAAGCTCCTCTGTCCATGGGATTTCCCAGGCAAGAATACGGGAGTGGGTAGCCATTTCCTTCTCCAGGGGATCTTCCTGACTCAGGGATTAAACCCCAGGTCTCCTGCTCTGTAGGCAGATTCTTTACCATCTGAACCACCAGGGAAGCCCTTAGTACTCACTACATCCTTGTAAATCAAAAGCAATAATCTTTACTGGGTCTTTGCTAAGCATCTCATAATGTGTTGATGATATCTCTACATGCCTTTGCTCTTCTAATCCTTTCAACAACCCATGGAAGTGGATTTCTATTATCAACTCAGTTGTACAAAAGAGGAAAACTGAGATTTAGAAAAATTAAATGACTTGTTCAAAGTCAACAGCTAATGAAAGGAGGAATTGGAATTCAAAGCCAGATCATTGACTCTTACCTGGTGCCTCTCTTGAGAATGAGGATAGAAGATGAGAGGAATATGAGCTGGACAGGTGACCCAGGTTTCTTAGGTCTCAACTCCAATCTCCTTTCATTCATTCATTCATTCACTCACTACTTCAGCAAATGCTCACTGAGTACCTGTAATGTGCCAGGACCAATGGTAGGCACCAGAGATACAGTAGTAGGTCAGACAAGGACACTACCCTCATGGACCATGGAGCCAAAAAAAGTGTTGGAATCACTGATTCCAGATTTATGTGGGTTCTCAGAGAAGAAAGGGGCTGTGAAGCAATCTTTTCAGAAAACTAAACAGAAGAGGAAGTTGAAGGGTTAAGACAGGCTCCTCTATTTCCAGTGCAGAATCCAGCATACATCATTACATTTATTCTGCCTGTGTGCAAGCTCAGTCACTCAGTCATGTCCAACTCTTTGTGGCCCATGGACTGTATCCTGTACCAGGCTCCTCTGTCCATGGAATTTTCCAGGTAAGAATACTGGAGTAGGTTGTCATTTCCTACTCCAGGGGACCTTCCCAACCCAGGGACTGAATCCTTGTCTCTTGCGTTTCCTGCACTGGCAGGCAGATTCTTTACCATTGAGCCACCTGGTTAGCCCCACATTTATTCTATCCACCCTTTTTGGAGTTCCTTCCCTTTTCACTTGACTAGCAGATACAACAACACTGTGGCTGCAAAGTGTGGTATCAGTCAGAAGACAGGGGCTTAAGATCCACTCTGCTTCTTATGGAGTACTGAGTCGCTTAACCTATTGGAGACTCAGTTTTCTCATTTGTAAAATAACTGGTGATCAAGTGAAATAAAGCACATGAAAAGTACCTGGTAGCTATAGACTTTAACAATTTTCAATTTGAGTCATTACAGTCAAGAATGAAACTGTGGGATTTCTCTGGCAGTCCAGTGGTTAAGACTTTGAGCTTCCACTGCAAGGGGCATGGATTTGATCCCTAATCAGAGAACTAGGATCCTGCATGCCTCAAGTCATGGCCAAAATATAGAAAAAAATGAAACTTTGTGCCCAACTTCTTGCCATTTTCCACCATCACCGGGCCTTGTCACACCTGGAGCAAGGAAGCTAGGCTTGAGAGTCAAGCTGTTCTGCCTCCCCTGAAGCAAAGTTATCCTCAGTGAGACTTCACAGTCCAGCGGTATAGGGCAGACTCTGACATCTGACACTCTGGGTTCAAATCCCAGCTCCTTCACTTATTAGCTATGTGACATAATATTATACAGGAGGTGGTGACCAAATCCATCCCAAAGAAAAAGAAATTCAAGAAGGCAAAGTTGTTGTCTGAGGAGGCTTTACAAATAGCTGAGAAAAGAAGAGAAGCAAAAGGCAAGGGAGAAAGGGAAAGATACCCAACTGAATGCAGAATTTCTGAGAATAGCAGGAAGAGATATGAAAACCTTCTTAAGAGAACAATGCAAAGAAGTAGAGGAAAACAACAGAATGAGAAAGACTAGAGATCTCTTGAAGAAAATTGGAGATATCAAGGGACCATTTCATGCAAGAATGGGCACAATAAAGGACAGAAACAGTGAAGCTCTAACAAGAGCAGAGGTGATTAAGAAGAGGTGGCAAGACTACACACAAGAACTATACAAAAGGTCTTAATGATCTTGATAACCATGATGGTGTGGTCACTCACCTAGAGCAAGACATCCTGGAGAGTAAAATCAAGTGGACCTTAGGATGCATTACTATGAACAAAGATAGTGGAGATGATGGAATTCCAGCTGAGCTATTTAAAATCCCAAAAGATGATGCTGTTAAAGTGCTGCACTCAATATGTCAGCAAATATGGAAAACTCAGCAGTGGCCATAGGACTGGAAAAGGTCAGTTTTCATTCCAATCCCAAAGAAGGGCAATGCCAAAGAATGTTCAAACTACCACACAATTGCACTCATTTCACATGTTAGCAAGTTTTTAATGCTCAAAATCCTTCAAACTAGGCTTTGGTAGTACATGAACTGAGAACTTCCAGATATACAAGCTGGGTTTAAAAAAGGTGGAGGAACCAGAGATCAAATTGCTAACATTCATTGGATCATAGAAAAAGCAGTAAGGGAATTCCAGAAAAACATCTACTTCTGCTTCATTGATTACACCAAAGTCTTTGTGTGGATCACAACAAACTGTAGAAAATTCTTCAAGAGATGGGAATACCGGACCACTTTACCTGTCTCCTAAGAAACCTGTATACAGGACAAGGAGCAACAGTTAGAACTGTATATGGAACAAGGGACTGCTTCAGAATTGGGAAAGGAGTATGTCAAGGCTGTATATTGTCAACCTGCTTATTTAACTTATATGCAGAGTATCTCATGTGAAATGTGAGGCTGGATGAATCACAAGCTGGAATCAAGATTGCCAGGAGAAATATTAGCAACCTCAAATATGCAAATGATACCACTCTAATGACAGAAAGTGAAGAGGAACCAAATAGCCTCTTGATGAGGATAAAAGAGGAGAGTGAAAAAGCTGGTTTAAAACTCAACATTCAAAAAACGAAGATCATGGCATCTGGTCCCATCACTTTATGCAAATAGAGGGGGAAAAGTGGAAACAATGATAAATTTTATTTCCCTGGGCTCCAAAATCACTGCAGACAGTGACTGTGTGCATGCTAAGTCACTTCAGTCGTGTATGATTCTGTGCAACCCTGTGGACTGTAGCCTGCCAGGCTCCCCTGTGTATGGAACTCTCCAGGCAAGAATACTGGAGTGGGTTGCCATTTCCTTCTCCAGGGGATCATCTTGACCCAGGGATCAAACCAGGGTCTCTTATGTCTCCTACATTGGCAGGCAGGATCTTTACCACTAGCGCCACCTGACAATGACTGCAGCATGAAATTAAAAGATTATTGCTCCTTGAAAGGAAAGCTGTGAAAAATCTAGACAGCATATTAAAAAGCAGAGACATCACTTTGCTGACAAAGGTCCGTATAGTCAGACCTGTGGTTTTTCCAGTAGTCATGTATGGCTGTGAGAGTTGGACCATAAAGAAGGCTGATAGCTTTGAAACTGATGTTTTCAAATTGTAGTGCTGGAGAAGCCTCTTAAGAGTTCCTTAGACAGCAAGATCTAACCAGTCAATCCTAAAGGAAATCAACCCTGAATATTTGCTGAAAGGACTGATGCTGAAGTTTCAATACTTTGACCACTGATATGAAGAGCTGACTCATTAGAAAAGACCCTGATGCTGGGAAAGATTAAAGCAGGAGGAGAAGGGGACAACTGAAGATGAGATGGTTGGATGGCATCACTTACTCAATGGACAAGAGTTTGAGCAAACTCTGGCAGACAGTGAAGGACAGGAAAGCCTGGAGTGCTGCAGGGCTGCAAAGAGTCAGACACAACTGAGCAACTGAATAACTACCACATATGTAATCCTGGGTATGTTACCTAACCTCTCAGGGCAGATTATGTCATATCCACCTGATCGTGTTGGTGACAGAATTAAGGGAGATGCTGCATGTTACGTCCTTGGCACAGAGCGATGCTCAAGAAATCCTCAGGCCATAGTAGGCAGTAGTTACACAGCCCAGGGCATAACACACAGGTACCTTGGTCTTGGGGCTTCCAAGGTGGTGCTAGTGGTGAAGTACCCCCGTGCCAATATGGAAAATGTAAGAGATGTAACTGGGCTGGAGGAAGCACAAGCTGGAATCAAGATTGCTGGGAGAAATATCAATAACCTCAGATATGCAGATGACACCACCCTTATGGCAGAAAGTGAAGAGGAACTAAAGAGCCTATTGATGAAAGTGAAAGAGGAGAGTGAAGAAGTTGGCTTAAAGCTCAACATTCAGAAAACCAAGGTCATGGCATCTGGTCCCATCACTTCATGGCAAATAGATGGGGAAACGGTGGAAACAGTGACAAGATTTTATTTTGGGGGGGGGGCTCCAAAATCACTGCAGATGGTGATTGCAGCCATGAAATTAAAAGATGCTTACTCCTTGGAAGAAAAGTTATGACCAACCTAGACAGCATATTAAAACGCAGACACATTACTTTGCCAACAAAGGTCCATCTAGTCAAGGCTATAGTTTTTCCAGTAGTCACGTATGGATGTTAGAGTTGGACTATAAAGAAAGCTGAGTGCTGAAGAACTGAACTTTTGAACTTTTGGACTGCAAAGAGATCCAACCAGTCCTTCCTATAGGAGATCAGTCCTGGGTGTTCATTGGAAGGTCTGATATTGAAGCTGAAACTACAATACTTTGGCCCCCTGATGTGAAGAGCTGACTCATTTGAAAAGACCCTGACGCTGGGTAAGATTGAGAGCAGGAGGAGAAGGGGATGACAGAGGATAAGGTTGGATGGCTTCACCGACTCAGTGGACATGAGTTTGGGTGGGCTCAGGGAGTTGGTGATGGACAGGGCAGCCTGGCATGTTGCAGCTCATGGGATCCTAAAGAGTTGGACACGACTGAGTGACTGAACTGAATGGAACTGAAGAGACTAGGTTTGATCCCTGGGTTGGGAAGATCCCCTGGAGGAGGGCATGGCAACCCTCTCCAGTATTCTTGCCTGGAGAATACCAAGGACAGAGGAGCCTGTCAGGCTACAGCCAAGAGGGTCACAAAGAGTCTTCAGTCATGAAGCGACTTGGCATGCATGCACACACCTCAGTCTTGTCGCTAACAAGTCTTTGACTTTGATCCTCTCTGAGCCTCAGTTACCCCATCTATGAAATTAGTCCTTTGGACTAAATACTCTGTTGTCCTTCATGCTAACCCTGAGCTCCATGTGACTATTTAAATTTAAATTACAGTCGGCTCTCTGTATCCACAGGTGCCACATCGCTGATACAGAGGGTTGACTGTACCATGCCATTCTGTGTAAGGCACTTGAGCATCCATGGATTTTGGTATCTGCTATGGGGAAGGGGGAAGTCCTGGAGCCAATCTCCGGTGAATACAAAACTGTAATTCAGTTCCGCAGTCACACAGCTACATTTCAAATGCTCGGTAGCTTTATGTATCTAGAGGCTATCCTACTGGGCTGTGCAGACCAGAAAACACTTCCACCATTGTAGGAAGTTCTGCTGGGCAGCACTGGACTAGCATGATCTTAATGATTCCCTTTGTATCTTTATGGTTCTCTGAGGATGGGGATGCTTGAAATGACAGGCTCGGTGGGGCAATTTTGGGGGTTGGAGGCTGGGAGTGGACACCATCTGAAAGGCCTTGGAGAGGGGTGGGGTGCTCTGAGCACTGCCACTGAGAGCTTCTCACTCTAGCCACTCCACACCCCAGGCAAACTGCGGCATGTGCTGAGCATGGATGGTTTCCTCAGCTACCTTTGCTCGAAGGACGGAGACATCTTCAATCCGACCTGCCGCCCCCTGTACCAGGACATGACTCAACCCCTGAACCACTACTACATCAGCTCCTCCCACAACACCTACCTGGTGGGGGACCAGCTTTGTGGCCAGAGCAGCGTGGAAGGATACATACGGTGCTGTGGGGCTGGGGGGTGCAGGGGTCCAGCTCATGAGACGGGAAGGTCTGAGGGAAGTTGGAGGGGAATTGTTAGTGGGTTGCAGGAGTTGAAACACTCTTGTGGGGGGATTTGAGCTGAGGATTCCCGGGCCCCTGAGAGACTTGGAGGAGATATTGAAGACTGGCAGGAGAGTGCTATGGAAACCCTGTGGGTAAACAGAGCTTCTCTTTCATAGGACATGAAATTCCCTTGGCACCAGAGGTCCTGACAGATTTATTTTGAACAAATAAACTCAATGTTAAATGGGAGGCAGTAGGGAAGAGGATTTAAAAACAGGTTCTGGAGTCAGACCATTTGAGATCAACTACTAGCTCCCTCACTTGGTACTCTGAGGTCAAATACTTAACCTCTCTCTGCCTCAGCTTCCCTATCTGAGACACAGAGATGACTACTATTCTGTCTATTCTGTCTGACTTGTTGTGAGGATTCAATAAGGTAATTTATGTGTCAATAGGTAATAAATGGTACCTGCTTTTATTGTGATTAACCGTGGATTAGATCAAATAGTCAAGACATCTTTGTAATGCCAGCAACTGAACTAGTTGCTTCAAGTGCAACTTCCCTAGGAAGCGTAGTAAGGACGTAAAATGTAAATTTACTGAGTTTGAATAACTCAGGTAGGTGTCATATAAAGATATACAAGCAGAACACCAGAAGGCAGTATGTGATGGCTCCCTAAGGGAGGATTGTTGAGTGGGGTGGGGTGGAGATCAGTGTGAGCTGCAGGTGTGTCCGAGCAGACAGAGAGGGGTCCATGGAGATGTGAATTGATGGAGTCTTGATGGGTGAGCGCCAGTGAGCACTGTTCTCTCCAGAGAGGAAAGAGGGTCCCTAGGTGGAAGAGCACACCTTGACCCCTCCTGTCCCTGGGGGGTGGGGTTCTTGCAGGGCCCTGAAGCGGGGGTGCCGCTGTGTGGAGGTGGATATATGGGATGGACCAAGCGGGGAACCTATTGTTTACCACGGACACACCCTGACCTCCCGCATCCCATTCAAAGATGTTGTGGCTGCTATAGGACAGTATGCCTTCCAGGTGGGAGCCTCAGGATGGAAATAGTGGTGATTAGCAAGAGGATCTGAAGGAAGAGACTCTGGGTCTGGGGTTGCGGGGGGATGCAGGGGAAAGTAAAATTATTAGTCGCTCAGTCGTGTCCAACTCTTTCTGACCCCACGGAGGTAGCCCACCAGGCTCCTCTATCCATGGAATTATCCAGGCAAGAACACTGGAGTGGGTATCCATTCCCTTCGCCAGGGGATCTTCCCAACCTAGGTGATGTCAAATGACATATACATAAAAGAGATTTTAATTATGAAGCATCAGGCAAACATTAAGGGATTATTATGAATAAGTGTTGGATGTGTTACTAGTTGACTGGTAGTCATAAAGTAATTGCTAACTGGTAATGATTACTTCTAAAAACTTCTGTTACCAACCTGGGAGAGGGCGGAGGAGGAAACAGACAAACTGGAGGGTACAGCTGGGAGACAATAGCTATCTGGGGTGAAAGTCTGAAAGTGTAACGTGAACATGACTGGTCACTGGCCTGGCTTTCCCACTCTAAGCCTGAAAACTCAAAGGTCCCAGAAGGACCTGGGTCAGACCTGGCACAGATCTGATTTGGGGTCCCAAGAGTGACTTCTAGATGTGGGGTGCCTAGACCCAGGCAGATTTCCTGGAGGCATGGAATGGGGTCAGAGAACTTCCAGCAATCAGGGTACTCAGTTGAGTAATTGGTGGGGGTCGGGGTGGGTGGGGGGTGGGGATGGAGCTGGAGAAGTAAGAAGGTTATAGGCCTCAGAACTCTGGCTCCAGCATGCCTTCCCCTCCTGACCAGACTTCAGACTATCCAGTCATCTTGTCGCTGGAGAACCACTGCAGCTGGGAGCAGCAGGAGATCATAGTGCGCCATCTGACAGAGATCCTGGGGGATCAGCTACTGACAACAGCCTTGGATGGGCAGCTTCCCACTCAGCTGCCCTCCCCTGAGGTAGGGACCCTGCCCTTCCAACCCAGGTTTCCCTACTGGCCTTGGCTCTTCCTTCCAGGCCCATCTGTTCCCTTCTTCTCACCCTCAGATGGACCATCTTGCTGTTTAATATCCTCAGAGACAACTTTAATTTTTAAAGAATTGAATTCAGGGTGTTCCCATGTGGTCTAGTGGTTATGATTCCAAGCTTTCACTGCCAATCCCTGCTCCAGGAACTGAGATCCTGAAAGCCAAGTGGCATGGCCAAAAGAAAAAAAAAATCTAATTCAACATGAAATTCTAGATATAGCTTTCTAAATTTAAAACCATTTATTTACTTTATATTTCTTTTTTCAATGGAAGATCTTCATTTTTTCCTGATAGTTCATAATTACAGGTTCTACAAATATAAAGGGATATTCTCCCACAATAATCTCAACCTCTCCAATAACAACTGCCAACATTATAGATTTTTTACACACTTATATAGACATATATATGTATACATGGTCACATTTAAAAAAATGTGAATGGGATCATTCTTTCTATCCCTTTTATATATATCACAAATATCTTTTCATACATATTTTCTTTTTTAACAGCTCTATAGTATTGTACTTTATGTTACTGACCATAATTTACTCAACCAGTAGGTGGTAAAAATAACCAGTAAATGGTAAACATTTAGATTGTTTATAATTTTTCATTTGTACATAGAGCTTTGCTCATTTACTCTTTCTTCGAAATGGATTCCTAGAAGCAAAATTTCTAGGTTGAAAACTGCATGTTGACATTTTTGGTTATTATTGTCAAGTTGCCCTCAGGTTATGGGGTGAGAAAAAAAATTTTTTCACTCCAACTGAACAGTGTAAGGGAGTGAGTACAAATAACTCCAGTAGTGAGATGATTCATAACGGCAAACATGAAAAGTCAAGTTTTTAAAAAAACAAAGGTCTGTTTTATTCTTTCAAATTAACTGATGCTATTTACAAACTTTTTTATATTAGAGTTTATAATTTTTATTGATATATAACTTTAAAAAATGTTAAAGATATTAATGCTTTCTTGTAGTCTATTGGCGGGGGGGGGGGAGGCATGGCCACTCCATGCAACTTGCATGACCCAGGGACTGAACCCAGGACACAGCCGTGTGGAGTCCTAACCACTGGACACCAGGAAACTTCCCTTGCAGTCTATTTTTTCTTTTTGTCTTTATAGCCTCTTCTGCTTTACAGAGGTTTTTAAGCTTTATGTAGTCACCTCTGCCAATCATTTTTATGTCTTCTGAGTTTTCAAAGGCTTTCCTACCTTGAAGCTATTCAGAAAGATTCTCTATCTTCCTCTAATATTCTAAGGTTCTTTACATGTAAATCTTGAATCTATGAGGAATCTTTGTGTCAAATGTGACGTAGGGTATTTTTTTCCTTAGAGATGTTATAGGTTGGCTTAACCATAAGAAATCCCTGCTCTATGTATCAAGTAGCCTTCCTGTGGAAACTTCCGACCACTTACTTGCTTCCTTTGCCTTTGAGGTGGTCCTGTGAGACCTGAATAGGAGCTGCATGACCCCCAGGAGGGGCTCAGAGCAGAGAAGTAGACAGGCCCCTCTGTTTTTGCCCCCTAGGACCTTCGGAGGAAGATCCTTGTGAAGGGGAAGAAGCTAATGCTTGAGGAAGAGGAGGAAGAGCCAGAGACTGAACTGGAGGCAGAGCAGGAGGCTGAGCTGGACTTGGAGGCCCAGCTGGAGTCTGAGCCCCAGGAGCTGAGCCCTCGCGGTGAGGACAAAAAGAAGGTAGGCCAGGAGGATGGTCTTTCTGCTCTGGTGTTTGATCAGTCAGTACTACAAGCTGAGATCCCACATGTGAAGAGACTGGAGCCAGGCAGGGTAGAGAACCAAGGAGCAAAATGCTCCTTGCCTCCAATGACAGGAGGCATGAGAGTCCATACAGAGCATCACCATATAGATTGCCATATGGCAGTGGCTTTTCAACTTCTTTGCACTGTGAGATCTTTTTTTTTTTTTTTATAAAATTTTATATGGAAGCTCAGTACACAAAATAGATATATGCAGAGTCATTCTGGTTGAAGTACCTCTTCGGCTCTCTCCTGGGTCTCCCAGGTGACTTCTGAGACATTTTTGTACTACTTCCAAATCTCTTTAAATGATACTTCAAAAACTGATATATGTGTGTGTGTGTTGTTATATTGGGTAAGTAGGGCTTACTAGAGTGACTGCTGTGACCTCAACGAAAGTGGGTTTATTGCTAGAAAGTTTCTTGGAAAGGATGAGTCTGAAAAGGGATCAGAAATAGCCAAAGAGGAGGAGCATGAAAAGCTGGGGAAGGGGTGCCAATGGTGGGACCACCAAGATCTTGCTTTGAAGTCTGCATTTCTCTCTCTTGTGTACTTGCTTGGCTCAGCTGAATGACTTCTAGCTTATCATCCTGTTCTCTCTGGAGCTGTGTTGTTTCACCTGCTGCCATGCCCAGGGATGGAAATGGGAATTCAAGAGGAAAAACTTATAGATGTTACTCTGGGACTCTGACATCCTTCCAGGTGTGAGTTCCGTGACCATTTGCATACCTTGATGCATCTGGACTCACGTACATTTTGACAAAAAATTAATTGGTTTTAAAAGTTGAGAGGTAGTGAGGATGACGTCTCTGTTTAGCAGTAATAAATTAAAGACTTGTTACCTGCACAGTAACCCTTCAAGCCCAGAGGCTGAAACTGATCCCTTTAGTATACGTAGACTGCTTTTATTCCCATTCCCATCCTCAGGTTGTGATGTGCCCGCTGTTGTGTCGGCCTTTGTGTTGTCAGATTATGGCCCAGGCTCCTATTTCCAAGCCTGGGCTTCTTCTCTTTCCCAAGCAGGTGAGGCAGGAGGGAGGCAGTGGGCAGAGCCTTAGGTTGGGTGGGGAAGTTCAGATCTTGGCCACTGGCTTCTTCCCTCTCCGACTGCTAATGGCTCGACTCTATCATCCTCTCTCTCCTTTTCCAGAAATCCAAGGCCATCTTGTGTCCAGCCCTCTCTGCCCTGGTTGTCTACTTGAAGGCTGTCACATTCTACAGCTTCGCCCACTCGAGGGAGCACTACCACTTCTATGAAACATCATCTTTCTCTGAAACCAAGGCCAAGAGCCTCATCAAGGAGGCTGGTCAGGACCAAGAGGGAGGGATGGGTATGGGATGGGTAAAGTCAGGTCTGATGGGCAGGAGGATGAGTTCCAAAAAAGAGGATGAAGAAGCGGAGGGATGTGGGAGGAAGTTAAGGAACTCCTCCAGATCAGGTATGGGGACAGGAGGTTAACAGTGGACTCAAGGCTCTAGGGGCAAGACAGGTTGGGGAGATGGTCTGCATGGAGCAGAGACAGGCACAACCTTAGGAGATGCTGGAGAGAGGAGTGAAGTGGGTGGGTGGGGGCCCTTGGGATCAAGAAAGTAGGAGGGTCCACTCCACTCACTACCATCTCAGTACCCACACCCTCTTTACAGGCGATGAGTTTGTGCAGCACAATACGTGGCAGTTAAGCAGAGTATATCCCAGTGGCCTGAGGACGGATTCATCCAACTACAACCCCCAGGAATTCTGGAATGCAGGCTGCCAGATGGGTGAGGGAGTGGTAGGGACAGGGAAGAGGGAGTGCCAGGGCAATGGATAGGAAGATGGTCCCTGGGTGGCAGTGGGGCCAGAGAGTGCTTCAAGGGGAGCGCCGGGCTGAGAAAGATGCTCTCCAGTGTTGCTGGCAGCTCTTTTACACCCAATAAGTTCCTGGTCCAGTTTCCCTGAAAGACGGCTGCCTGGCCCCCAAGGTGACTCTTTCCTTTTTTTTCTCCTGGGGCCCTCAGTGGCTATGAACATGCAGACAGCCGGGCTGGAGATGGACCTGTGTGATGGGCTCTTCCGCCAGAATGCTGGCTGTGGCTATGTGCTGAAGCCAGACTTCCTGCGCGATGCCCAGAGTTCCTTCCACCCGGAGAGGCCCATCAGCCCTTTCAAAGCCCAGATCCTCATAATCCAGGTATAATGGAAAGAAAAACCACTGGGAAGAAACTGGGATAGCTGAGACAGAGCCTGTGGGGGTGGGGTGGGGGAGGGCTAGGTCTAACAGGAATATAACAGAGGGAAAGTTCCTCATGGGGCAGCATGGACTTTGGAGTCAATTGCCTAGGTTCAAACCCATTTACTAGTCATGTAATATGTGGCAAACTTCTTAACCTTACTCTCCTCACCTGCAAAATTGGGATAATAATATTGCCTACTGTACAAGACTGTTGAGATTAATCTCTGTGTGTGTGAGTGTGCTCAGTCCTGTCTGACTCTTTGCGACCCCCATGGACTGTAGCCCACCAGGCTCCTCTGTCTATGTAATTTCCCAGGCAAGAGTACTGGAGTGGGTTGCCATTTCCTACTCCAGGGGATCTTCCCAGGGATTGAGCCTGAGTCTCCTGCACTGGCAGGCAGATTCTTGGCTACTGAGCTACTTGGGAAGCCCCCCATTAATCTGAAGTGCTGACTACAGTGCCTAGGGCACAGTAAGTGCTGTAGAAGGGTTCCTGTCATAACTTTCCCTTTCAGACCTTACTAAATTTCTACTTGGATGCATTTTAAACTGCAGGTGAGGTACTAGAAGAAAATATATTATCCATGAGAATTAGATTTGCCAACCATAAGCATATAGTACAAGGTCCTGTGTCTCCCCCTCCCCTCAGCCTTCCTCCTCACCCCAGGGTGTGAGAGCTGGAGGGGGGCTGGGCTGAGCAGGAACTAGTGAGGTTCCAGAGCCCTGGTTGCAGGTAATCAGTGGTCAGCAACTCCCCAAAGTGGACAACACCAAAGAACAGTCCATTGTGGACCCCTTGGTGAGAGTGGAGCTCTTTGGCATCCGCCCAGACACAACCCGGCAAGAGACCAGCCACGTGGAGAACAATGGTGAGATGCTGGGCAGTGCTGGGGAAAGTTGGGGGAGCATGGCTGCGGTTTTTCCCACTGTCCAGGTCTCTGTTATGCACAGTCCATCACCCCTCCTGCCACCTCCAGGCGAAGCAGTGCAGACAGGATAAAGGATGAGGACTTGGGTCTGAAGCCAGGCCTCTCACTTACAGTGACCTAAGCAAACTGCTTATCCACTCAGTTTTCTCATCTGTTAAGTGCTGACCACTCTGAAAATGAAGCAAGAGAACACAGGGAAAGCCACTCACCAGCACGGTCAACAATGTCTGTTCTTTCATCCCTTCCCTCACTCACCCTCCCTGACTCAGGTTTTAATCCATACTGGGGGCAGACACTGTGCTTCCGGGTTCTGGTACCTGAATTGGCCCTGCTGCGTTTTGTGGTGCAAGACTATGACTGGAAATCCCGGAACGACTTCATTGGTCAGTACACCCTGCCGTGGAGCTGCATGCGACAAGGTGAGTCGGTCCTCCCTCTGCTGGCCCACGCCCCAGCTCTGGCTGTCTTCCAGATGCTGTCCTCTCCACCCCTCCAACCACCCCCCAGGTTACCGCCACATACACCTGCTCTCCAAGGATGGCCTCAGCCTTCACCCAGCTTCCATCTTCGTGCACATCTGCACACAGGAAGTGCTAGAGGAGGTTGAATCTTAAGGTGGCCACTTCACAGGAGGAATGGATTCACTGGCTATAGATGGTGAGAAAAATGAAAAAACCTGGAAGGATGCCCCAGAAAGCAAACAGTGGTAAAAACCCGAGTTTTGGACTGTGCATTCTCAGGCACAAAATGACTTCGTCCTTCCTGACCAGCAAATGTAGGACCCGATTTTTCACCTTTCTCTTCTTTCTTCATTTTCACAAGCCTCTGGCATCATTCCTGTCCTTTCCCTCTGCAGACTCTACACTGGAACTCCTTCCTTTCTCTGGCTATAGGCTTAACACCATGCTCAGATCTAGGACAGTGCTTTCCCACCAACTCTGGCTCAAAGGCAGATTGCAGCTAGAAATCCAGAGAGGGGCTTGGGGGCAGAGAAACCCAAAACCCAAACCTCCACCCCTAACTTCCTCAGAGTCCAGAGCCAAGAGAAAGACAAATGGAGCCTCAAGTCTCCCCAGGCAAAGGCTGGGGAAGGAGATCTGATCCCCTGTATTATGACTCTCAAGAGAACACTGCATGGCCCAGAGAGTCCCCACTGGACTCCTGCTCACTTGTGCCACCAGTATAAATAGAGCTTCTCTCTCAGTTTGGCATGAGTGTGGTCTCTTATTGTTGGGCAAGGAGATATGAGGGTTGGGGGACATTTGGGTAAGACAGGTGGGGCAGGAAAAAAGTGGGAAAACAGGGTTTCCCGGGCCCCACAGCATTCACTACACAGAAAGGGTAAGAAGTATGGCTTTTAAGTGGCAGGGTAAAAGGAGAAGACAGAGAATTACATGATCCCAGCCTTCCTAAAGAGTTGGCCTGGAATAGTCTTGCTTTATGTTTGGTGTCTCAGCATAATTATTAGTAGTACCCTCTTAGATTTTTCCCAGTGTGTCCCAGTTTAGATGATTCATGATACAGTCACTGAGAAGCACCAACAGAATTCTGGGTGAGAGATTTACCTCCTCAATTGTCTGTCTTCCACTATCCTGTGCTTTAACTCCAGTTCAGCAGCTGAGCTGGTCTGAGGATGCTGCTGAATTAAAGCTGCTTCCACGAGAAGGCTGAGTGAGTAGCAATCCTCCATCTACTGGAAGACAAAGGGACTTGGAAATAAGGAGCAGGGCAAGGACTGACTCAGGCTCTAGGACAGACAGAAGGCAGACCTGGTCCTGTTTCAGAACGAATCACTCAGCGAAGATGGAAGGAGACAAAGGAGAGACAGAGGCCTGAGAGGGGACAGGGCAGACTGAGACAGCCTGGCAGTATTAAAGTTGGGGACATGGAAGAGTCTATATAAGCTACGAATCATTTAACCATGCTTTATGGAGCAGTGGGCACAAGGGCACATGCGGGTAGATACAACTGTTTTGAGGATGGTGAGGAAATAGGAACTTGACACAGTTAAGAAGGAAAGAGAAGATGAAATGGGTAATCCAGGATCTTATAGCCAGGGACTTTGGTGGGGCGATGGTGAAGAAATTAGGAACACAAAGGTCAAAAACACAGTGTGCCTCAACAGAAATCAATTTGTGGTCCAGGTCTCTCTTTTATATCAACTTCCAAGTACTATGGGCTAGATTCCCAGGAGGGTTCCAGCCTCATTGATGCCCTGAAGCCAGCCCCTCCCACAGCCCTGAGCTCCTCAGGTGAGCTCTGGGTTCAGTCTGCACATGGGTCCACACCCTCCTTGTGGCTGGGAGGTGTAGGGGCTCAGCCCTCAGGTCCAGCCTGCACATGGGTCCACATGCTCCTCGTGTCTGGGAGGTTGGGGGCTCAGCCCTCGGGTCCAGCCTGAACATGGGTCCACAGGCTCCTCGTGTCCGGGAGGTAGGGGGCTCAGCCCTCAGGTCCAGTGGGCAGAGCAGCAGGAGCAGGCGGGCCAGGGTCCTCCAGCTGCACGTCATGCAGGTGCACTGTGGGGGTGGTGGGGTCTTTGCCCACGCCTTGGTTGGGGTCAGCCTGGTCAGGGTGGTGCCTGCGCACGTGCTTGACCACCTGGAATTTCTGCTTGGCCTTGTAGCTGCAGAGGCGGCAGAAGAAGGGGTGGCGGTCAGTGTGGGTGAGGGCATGATGGCGCAGGCCAGCGGCCCAGCGGAAAGCCCGGTGGCACACGTTGCACACGTAGGGCTTGGCCTCGCTGTGCTTGCGCAGGTGGGTGCGCAGCAGGAAGCGTGTCTTGAAGGCCTTGCCGCACTGCTCGCACATGAAGGCCCGAGCTTCCCGGTGCCGTGTCTCCTGGTGCACGCGCAGCGCGTCGGCCCGGTTGGTGCAGTACTCACACTCGGGACACTGGTATGGCTTCAGTCCTGTGGGATGGGGGAATGACAGGGAACAGGTTGCCACTGAAAGAGGTGGAACAAGGATCCGTGGACCAGAAGTGCCACTGTGATCCCAGGACATAAGGAACGCAGCCAGCCAGCTGATCAAGAACCGTGTCTCTGGAATGTTCCGATCCTGTCTGATGTGCTGCACTTCTTCCACATGACCCCTTGTAGACAGTGGGTGCTCAATGGATGCTGGTAACTAACTGGAGCCCTAAGTAGCCATCTGACAGCAATAAAGACTCAAATATGCTAAGTTCTACAAGCAGAATTCCAACCCCATTTTGGTCCTGGAGTACTCATGGAACTGGGAATCTACTTAAATACAATTCCTTGTTCAACTCAGGAAGTAAAAGAAAATACTTAAGAGGGAAGAGGTAGAGGTAAAAAGCAGTGCCATCCATAGAGGCAGAGGGTCTTGAAATGCACCTGGTTAATTCCCTTATAGGGTGGGCCATATGCAGCCATCAAGACACACAATCATTAACCCTTCTCTGAGAACCTGTGGTCCATGGACTCTACTCAGGAGGGAAAAAAAGGACAAGTTAAAACACGCGAGCCCTCTACTTTCTCCTTCTCACTCACGATAGTTACATCCTGTCTCCATAGGAACCAGGTAGATCTGGTTCCTCATGCTAGAGTTGGGGGTTCTCAACAGAAAGGAGGTGACCTTGTGCCACAATCCCCTGGGGAGGTTTTGCAAAGCATACATGCTCAGACCCCCAGGTTCACCTCTTCTGATTCTGATAGGCTTTCAGTAGGTTGGGAAGTTATTCTGGCTTTTCAGTTGACCCACTACCCCTGATGTGAAAACTGACATGTACCCCAAATCCTGCATAAGGACACCACCTCAGGGAGGCTGGGTGTGCCAGGGCACAGGGGAGCCCCTTGGGCCTGTGGAAACCACACAGACTTACCTGTGTGCTTGGTCATGTGGTACTTGAGCTGGTTGACCCACTTGCACTTGTAGCCACAGTCAGGGCACAGATACTTCCGTTCCTCCTTGTGGATCCGCATATGGTACTGGAAGAGGGAAGAGCAGAGAGCACCCAGAGAACATGTGCCTAATGGGTACTCACTGGACGTGGAAATAGGGCGAGCAGGCAGAGAAACTGCTGGCAGATTAATCCTGTTCCCTGCACCAAGCTGACCCATCCCCCCACCACTGCTAATTGGGTTTCCTAGGCCAGTCACTCGGACACCACCCTGATCCATTTGGCCAAAATCAGGTATACCCGATCTCAGCTCTGCCACTCATTTAGCTGTATCTTTGGGCAACCTAACCCCTAATTCTCAGTTTATTAATCTGTAAAATGAGAAACAGTAACTATATTTCATATTTTCATGAGGATTAAAATTAATGCCCAACATACAGCGTAAGTGCTCAAAAAATGTCAGCTATTATTATCTAGATTATCTACAACATATTACATATCTTTATCACATGCCAAGCATATATTATGGAATTCTATTTTTATTTTTGGATAAAGTGGTGTGGGGGATCTTGGTTCCCTGACCAGGGATTGAACTCATGCCCCTTGCACTGGGAGCATGAAGTCTTAACCACTGGACCGCCAGGAAGTCCTGGAATTCTACCTTTGTAACAACCCTATGCAGTATTATCCCCTTTTCTCATAGATGAGAAAGACTTGGAGAAGTTAAGGGACTTGACCCAAGTCACAGAGCTAATACTTGGAAGAGTCAGGATTAGAGAACCCAGGTGGTTTTAACTCTGCAGCCTGCCTTCCTTCCCTTTCCAGACTCCACGGCCCCAGACCTTACCTTGAGGCGAGAGGGGTCCGCGCAGGCATAGGGACAGAGGTGACAGCGGTAGGGCTTTTCCCCGGTGTGGATACGGCTGTGCCAGGTGATCTTCTGCCGGTTCTTGGTGCTGTAAGCACAGTCTGTGCACTTGTAGAGCCGAGTGCCCCCGTGCCCTTTCACGTGGTGATCGAGCACCAGCTGGTGGCGGCAGGCAAAGTCACAGAAGGGGCAGTGCAGAGGGGGCTGGCCAGAGTCCCCGTCCCCAGCCGAGGCCGCCGCTGCCTCAGAAGTCTCCTCGTGCTGCTCCAAGTAGTGCTTCACCAAGCCCACCCGTTCCCGGGCGGCAAAGTCACAGAGCTGGCAGCGGTGGCTGAAATGCTGCTGCCTCCGGTGCTCGTCCAGCGCCGGCCGGCTGGGGAAGGCCTCCTGGCAGGCCCCACACTCGAGCCGGGGGTGATGCTTCCGGGTGTGCCCCCGCAGGCTGGCAGGGCTGGCGCATAGCAGCCCACAGCGGGTGCAGTGCAGGGGGCCCTCGGCGGCCTCCACCGGGGAGCCGGGGGCGGGTGGTGTGGGCTCCGGATGCCGGCGCAGCGCATGCTGCTTGAGGGCCGTCTCGGAACTGAACTGGGCCTCGCACTGAGGGCAGGCAAAGGCTGGGGTGCCCTGGTGGCAGCTGTTGACGTGGCGGGTGATGTCATGGCGGAGGTAGCCGCTGTAGTCACAGAGGGGACAGAAGTGGGTAGGTGTCTTGTCGTGCACCCTCAGCCGGTGCAGGCGCAGTTTGGAGTTGGTACCGAACGTCTGTGGGCAGGAGCTGCAGCGGATGCGGCCAACCCCTGTATGTCGGGACTGGTGGGCTTCGAGCCGGTACCGCCGGGTGGTGGAGAAGTCGCAGAAGGGGCACTGATGTGGCTTCACCCCCTCGTGCTTCAGCCGTCGGTGCTGCTGTAGGCACCGGCTCTGCTTACATGTGAAGCCGCAGTCCCCGCACTGCAGAGGGGGCCGGGGGCCTCGGGCCTGGGCGGCGGTGGGGTGCCGGCGCTTCTGGTGGAGCCTCAGGGCGGCAGCAGCGGGAGCAGTGAAGGGGCAGAGGCCGCAGTGCAGCTCTCCAGAGGGCTCCAGAGGGCAGCCCCGGGTCTGGTGAGTCCGCAGAGCCCGCTCCTGCTGGCAGCTAAAGGGACATGTGGGGCAGGAGAAGCGGGCCGCCTTCTGCTTTGGCAGCAGAGCTGGCTCCCCATCCCCCGGGCTGCGCTCTGCACTCCCACTGCTCAGGGGTGCAGAATCCCCGCCGCTCAGGAGGGACAGGGCAGGCTGGGTCTGGACAGCCCCTCTCTTTCCTCCCCCACCACGTCCACCCCGGCAGCCCTCAGCCACATGAGAGGTGATGGAGGAGAGGCGAGAGCAGAGGAACGCACATGAGTTGCAGTGAAACTTGCCCTGCTCAAAGTGGAACTTCTCAGGGGCCTCTGAGGGCAAGGAGTCTCCCACAGGAGGGACTGTGGAGCCAGAGAGCATGGCAAGAGGCTCCCCTCTCTCCTCTGGCTCCCTAGAAGGCTCTGAAGGAGCATCTCTTGGGAGCACGATCTCTTCTTCTAATGGTGCAGCTGGGGGTTTCCCACTTTCTGCATCCTCTGAGGCTGGGGTCCTCGGGGGCAGAGGCTGCAGAGCAATGGGTGAATCTGATCTGGGCAAACCCTTGTTCTTTCTGAGCAGAACGGGGCACTTCTTCAGCAGGTGCGTGCTGAGGCCACGCTGCTGCTTAAAGCTAGCGCCGCACTCGGGGCAGAGCAGGGGCTCTCGGCGGCCCTGGCACCCAGCCCTGGAGTGCAGACTCAGGGCCTTCTCCCGGCGGGTGATGAATGGGCAGTGTGGGCAGCGGAAAGCTCTCCCCTCTGCCTGAATCACCACCATCTGGACTCGCCCTTCTAGCACCAATGCCTCTGCCTGCTCTTTGTCCTGCCTCCTTAGGGCCTTGAGTAATGACTCGGATTCAGGGAGCTGGGGCAGGGGTGCTGTCTCGGTGGGTGTAGTTGCCTTGAAGGTTCCCACCCAGCCATCTGGGGGCTCCTCTGAGGAAGGGGGATTGGTTGGGGGCTGAGAGACTGACTTTTCCAGAATGGGCTCTTCAGCACCCAAGCTGGAAGTTCCAGCACCCTCAAAGGTAGACAGCTCTGTCAAAGTTCCCTCTGGCCCTTCCAGGCTCAGGGGCCCAGAGGGGTCCAGGGGCCTGAACTCCACAGGAGCTGTTTCGGTGACCTCCTCAAGGGGCGGGTCGGCCACAGGTCCCAGCTCGACTCCCAGGGCCTCGAGGTGTAGTGTGCAGCTGCCCTCATCTACCTCCGCTGGACTGGGGCTGCCAACCAGGTCGTCCCCCTGGGGAACCTCGTCGCTGTCCTGTTTCCCAGCACTGCCCTCCTCGCTGGTCTCTGGCAGGGCCTGGATCAGGGTGGGGTGCGTCACAGACCCTGGGTCGTGGTCTGGCCCCTCAGGCTGGGCAGACAGTTGACTTGCAGGCTCTGAGTCTGGTGAGGGTGTTGGGCACTGCCTGGCCCCTTCTGACTCCTGGGTGGCACAGCGGAGCTGCCAGACCTGGTCACCGGGCACATAGCCATGGGCCTTGCGCTTGTGGAAGAAGAGCGTGGTGTTGCTGAAGGTGCGGTAGTCACAGAGGGCACAGCGGAACTCGCGGAGGCGGGTGTGCTTGCAGTTCTCGTGGCTCAGCAGCGCCTGCTTGTGGCGGCTCTGGTAGCTGCAGTAGCGGCAGGGGTAGAGGGGTGCTGGCATGCCGGGGTGGTGCTGGGAAGCCATGTGCTTCTGCAGCTCGTACTTCCGCTTGCAGGCGAAGGCGCACACCTCACACATCAGGGACTTGCCCTGGTGCCGCAGCTTGTGGCTGCTCAGCTGATCAGCCCGGTGGCAGCGATAGGAGCACTGGTTGCACTGGTATCTGGCAAAGGGAGAAAGATCACAATTATTAAGTTAATCACAGCCACTACCAGTCATTCATAAATTCATACCATGGGCCAGGCTCCACACTCACTTGTACATGTGTTATCTGATTTATTTAAAACATTTTCTTAAAAGTCTTTATGAAATTTGCTACAATATTGCTTCTGTTTTATGTTTTGGTTTTTTTGGCTGCGAGGCATGTGGGATCTTGGTTCCCCAACTAGGGATCGAACCCGTATCTGGTGCACTGGAAGGCAAAGTCTTGACCACTGGACTGCTAGGGAAGTCCCTCGTCATCTAACTGAATTGTCCTTTCTGCTACCCTATGAACTAGGTATCTCCATTTTATCAGTGAGGAGACTAAGGCACAGAAGTTAATAACTTGCCTCAAGTTACAAAGGAAGTAAAGGACAGAGACAGTCTAGCTCCAGGGCTTGTGTTCTAACTCTTAATCTATGTTTCTTCCTAAAGGGAATATATCATCAATCAGCAAACTTCTGCAGACTTCCAGGGTGCTGACATGGCTACAGCCCCTTGGGCAGGTTTCTGCACCGAGTTCCCACTGTCTACAGAGGCGTGAAAACTAAGGAGAGACTCCCTAGCCAGCTGTACCCACTAGTCAAGAGTGGAACTTGCCAGGATGTGGAAGTGGCAGGATCAGGGCCACAAGCATAGCCCATCTACATCACCAGGGCTGGGCTCAGAGCTCAAATGACACCTCAGTCTCTGGGCCTCTACTCGGGGTCTGCCCTGAGCCCAGAGAGGTCTCACTGCACAGCCTGGGCCACAGGCAGAGGTCAGCTGGAGGCAGTGGAACGGAGGTGACAGGAGCAGAGGGGTGTGAGGACGAGTCTCTCGGGGCCAAAAGAGAGAGGGGGCTGGGAGCTGACTTCAGCCAGCTTAACCCCCCAGCTCACTGGGTGAGGAGGGAGGCCCACGTGTGCACACCTGAGGTCGCCTGCGTGTTTCCGCATGTGCACGCTGAGGTAGTGCTTCCACTTGGTGACGTAGCCGCACTCGGTGCACATGTAATCCTTGGTGTTGGAGTGGGTCAGCATGTGCTTGGACAGGTAGCTCACGTCTCGGCAAGTAAAGTCACACAGTTCACACTTATGGGGCTTCTCACCTGTGGGGGTGGGGTGGGCGGTGAGAGGACACAGATCAGACATGGATCGAGTGAAGGATGCCCCGATGCCTAGCAGGAGCGGAAGCCGAGGTGCTGATGGCAGAGTCAACGCGGCCCCATGGCCCTCTCGGATGACCACGCTTCCACCCCGACACCAAGGAAGATGGGTGGAAACTAAGACCCAGCTTTTTTCAAAGTTGGTTCTAGATTTGTTATACAACTTACTAGCACTGATGGCTAACTGCTCCACTTAGCCCAGTCCACTTAGTTTTGTGGAAGAGGAGGAGGAAAAAATTAGGCAATATGACATAGTGGTTAATAGCTCTGACTCTGGAGTCCAACACAGTCATAAAGATATTAATAGCTGACATTTACACAGTGCTCACTATGTGCCAGGGGCCTTTCTGAGCACTTTATAAAAATGCCTCTGCTTACTGAATCCTCACAACAGCCCTACGAGGCAGGTGTTATGATTACCCCATTTTACAGAGGAAGAAGCTGAGGCACAGAGAAACCATAGAGCTACTAGGCAGTGGTTGAAATTCCAGTTTACTACTGTGTGGCCTTGGGCAGGCCATTTATCCCCTCTAAGTTGCAGTTTCTCACAAAACTTCAGTTTCCTGGTTTCCAGAAAGGCGGGGGGTGGGGCAGGACACACAAAAATACTGACCTCACAAGGTAGACATGAAGTTTAAATAAGATGCCCCAGAGGACTCAAGGACAAGCTGTCCCTGTAAGTTGGTCAAGACCTGGCCTGACTGCCGAGGGCTGGGGCCGTATTCCTTCAAGACCTTTCCCTGAGGTCCCTGCCACCCACTCAGCTCCTCCCCTGATGGCGAAAAAAAAGCAACCAGCTGGCTCTGGTTCTAAGACTAGCTGTGGGATCCTGAAACAGGCCACTTAAATGTTCAGGGTCTCTCACCTTTACCTCCCTTCCTCATAAGATTGTTACGAATAACAAATAGGACGGAACTCTGTAAACTGTAAAGTGCTACACAGACATACCTCAGAGACATTGTGGGCTCAGTTCCAGACCACTGCAGTAGAGCATATACTGCAACAAGGTGAATCACACAAATTTTATGGTTTCCCAGTACACATAAAAATGTTATGTTCACATGCTGCACTGCAGTCTATCAACTGTGTAATAGCATTCTAACAAAACAATGTGCATGCCTTGATTAAAAAATGCTAACCATCACCTGACAATGCAGGGTTGCCACAAACCTTCAATGTATAAAAAAACACAGTATCTGCTAAGAATAATAAAGTGAAGTACAATAAAAGAAAATACGCCTATATTCATGTGGTTTTAGGAAAGGCCCCCCAAAACGAGATTTTGTGACTAAAGCCTGTATAGAAATGAAGTGTTTAATGGGAACAACAATGGCTTTGCCACAAGCTCCCTAAAAACTCTCCTCTCAATCTAAAGAATCTTTGACGAGATTTTTTAAATGTCTGGTCAATCCACTGATGCTTACATAGAGATCACAAATGGGCAGATGCTGTATAGCCAGGGAGCCTGATTTGGTTTTTACTCAAAGTATCAGTAATGCTGATAACCAATTAAAGAGTCTGAGTTGAAAACCTGCAACTTTCAGGTCATGAGATGTGATCATGTTTCAGTGTCACCGCTGCCAAGGCTATAACTTATAAGGATGGCTCAGTCCCCTCAGCCCCATCTCTCACAGCACATCACAGAACTTGAATTACAAAGGCAGGCATCTGTCCCGGTTTGGGCTTCTTTGCTTTAACAGGCTGGCTAAACATGCCTGACTAGCGGTGGGCAGAACCCACCAGGGCATTAAAGGTGAGGCACAAGAGCACAGGGTCTGGGTCAGAGGAAAGTGAAAGTGAAGTTGCTCAGTCGTGTCCAACTCTTTGCGACCCCATGGATTGTAGCCTACCAGACTCCTCCAGCCATGGGATTTTCCATGCAAGAGTACTAGAGTGGGTTGCCACTTCCTTCCCCAGGGCATCTTCCTGATCCAGGGATTGAACCCAGGTCTCCCGCATTGCAGGTAGATGCTTTACCATCTGAGCCACCAGGGAAGCCCCTGGGTCAGAGGGCCTGGATTCAAATCCCAGCCTGCCCACTTTCTGAGCTGATGGACATTCAGCTTAAGGCTCATTTGTGAACTCCAGATGCTAGATCTACCATTGTCTAACTCCTAAGCAATGTATGCAAAGCCCCACCACGTGCCCAGCACACACGAAAGCTCCCGTCTGCCGCCATCATCACCGTCATCGCCCCCACGACACGAGCGAGGAAGGGCTGAAGCCATCTCACCGGTGTGCAGCAGCATGTGGCGGATGAGCACCCTCTTGTGGGCGGTGGCAAAGCTGCACTCGGGGCACTGGTGGATCTTCTCGTGAGCGTGCATCTTGCCCACATGGTCCTGGTAGGCCACCGGGTTGAAGGTGGCAAAGGGGCAGAAGGTGCAGCGCAGCTCTTCACTGCCGGGGTGGCCTTGCTTCTTGTGTTTGCGGAACAGGTGCTTGTTGGAGCAGGCGAAGTCGCAGTGAGGGCAGTGGAAGGCATAGTGGCTCTTACGGTGGGCCTCCATGGCTTCTGCCGTGGCAAAGAGCATGGGGCACGAGTGGTGGCGGCACTCCACGGCCCGCACCCCGTGGGTCTCCTTCAGGTGCTTCACGAAGGCCTTGCGGTCGGGTGCCGTGTGGCCGCAGCCCTCCTGGAAGCAGCGGAGGGGCAGTGGCGCGGCCGCGGCAGCGGCAGCGTGGCTCTTGAGGTGCTCCTTCAGGGCCTGGCTGAGGCGGAACTCCTCCCGGCAGACGGGGCAGGCGTAGGTGTCCGAGTAGAAGTTGGAGATGTCCTCATGCATGCTGGCCATGTGGCGATTGAGGGCGTTCCTCTCCACAGCACTGTAGTGGCACAGTGGGCAGCGGTGGGCCTTCTGGCCCAGCTCCCGCAGCAGGTGGGTCTTGAGCTTGCTCTTACTGGTGAAGAACTTCTGGCAGTTGGGGCACTGGAGACTGGGGTCTGGGAAGTGGAGGTGTAGGTGCTCCACCAGGTGAGTTCGCTTCTTGAAGCAGCGCTTGCATTCTGGACACATGTGGGTCTTGAAGAGGGACTCGGTGCCTGAAGCCACAGTGCCTGGGAGAGGGAAAAAGGCAGGGAGGGTTGACAATCTGATTCTTCGATAGGCCAGGGACTGATTGGCTAATGGGAGAACCACAGCCTGCCCAGACAAAACATGCACGCCTGCATGGCCTCACTCCTTTCTCTCCAGGAAACCAAACAGTAGCATCTCGAACTCTGCAGGCTCAAAGAAGAGACAAGACATTCAGGTATTAAGAGAAAGAAGATCACAAGGACTTCTCAGACCATGCTGTGGCCTGTAAAAAGTGCTTCACCCACCCACCCTCTATTCCTGAGCCTCTATCTAGAAAAGCTCAAAAGAACAATCTTGATGGAACATTCTTGTTCCTCCTGCCCTTGATCATGGGGGCAGGTGGAAGAATCACGACAGCTGGTTGGAAGGAGAAGGACCTCACAAGGAGTGAGCAGAGGGAAGACAAGGTAAAGTACCCTTACTTTGGAATACTCTGGTCAGAGAGCTGGTAATAAACATAATCAGATCATTCCTGGTCATCTGTTGGTAAATACACTCCCTGTGGGATGGGCTTCAAATGCTGTTCTACTCAGATGGAAAACTGGGAATCCAAGGGTTCAGAAATGCAGTCTTAGGGGCCTCAATGTCAGACAAGACAGGCTGCTAGTTGATAACCTCTGGCATCTTCGTACTATGAAAATCACCCTCTCTCACCCCACAGAAGAGCCTTCTGCTTGAGGAAAACCAGCTCCGAGAGAAAAGGCTATTTACCTTTCCCCTGCGTCACCAGGGGCTTCCCGGGTGGCACGAGCGATAAAGAACCCGCCAGTCAATGCAGGTAGACGAAGAACCCACCTGTCAATGCAGGCAGATGTAAGAGGCACAGGTTCAATCCCTGAGTGGGGAAGATCCCCTGGAGGAGGGCATGGCAACCCACTCCAGTATTCCTGTCTAGAAAATCCCATGGACAGAGGAGCCTGGCAGGCTAGAGGGTTGCAGAGAGGCAGGCTAGGGGGTTGCAGAGAGTCAGACTGAAGTGACTCAGCCCACACACATTGCGTCACCAGGGACTGTGCCCATCTATCACTTCCCCACTAGTTGTGTCGAAGAAGAATGTTAGCAACAGAAGGATGTGAACCAAAACTCAGAAAACCAAACCCCAGAGCCTCAATGCCAGGCCGCCACAGTCTGTTCCTCCCCACTGAGAGGTTCAAGCCTATCATGTCATTACCTTCCAGCTCCAGGGCTTTCTGGGAGCTCTTCAGGCTACCACGCTCCTCTTCCTCCTCTTCCACTGACTCCCGCCCAGGCGAGGGTGCTCCTGTCTCCTCTGAAGGCTCTCCCATTCCTGGAGGCACTTTGGGAGCTGCAGGTGCAAAGAACTTGATGACTAGAGAAGCCAGCGCAGCACTGAGTGCTTGAATTTCCCTCTTACTGGCCGTGAAGAATCACCTCTCACCGTGTTGCATAAGCAAATCCTGGGTTCTAAGCACATATGTTTATTCCCATGGGGACAGAAAGACCAGGAGCTAAGCTGTTAGTAATGCTCCAGTCTAAAGTAAATCAAGGGCTTCACTAGTGGTTCAGATGGTAAAGAATCCATCTGCAATGCGGGAGACCTGGTTTTGATCCCTGGGGTAGGAAGATCCACTAGAGAAGGGAATGGCTACCCACTCTAGTATACTGGCCTGGAGAATCCCATGGACAGAGTAGCCTGCCAGGCTATAGTCCATGGGGTCACCAAGAGTTGGACATGACTGAGCGACTTTCACTTTCACAAAGTAAATCAAACCTCAGATAACTCCAAACTCAGACCTCTTGAAGGTAAGAGCTTTGAGGTCACTGGAGTGGGGAGAGGGGCACAGAGGTAGAGGAGGACAGACTTAGACTGCACTTCCTTGACTCAGGTTCCCAGGGCTAACAGCTGGTGGCTCAGTGCAGGCGAACATCCCTGACTAAATGCCTACTGCAAAATCCAACTCAGCAATTCAGGGACACACCCTGTGCTCCCAAACCCATTCCTTCTATCCTTCAATAGAGGCAATTGCCATGGAAAGGCAAGTATGTATGCTTTTTTTCATTCCAGGAAAGAAGAACCTTCTGTTTGCACCAGAGCACAAATCAGTGTTAGCAAGCCAAATTCTCTCATCAGAACCCTGGCCTCGCTGGTCTGATTTCTCTATTTCCTCCTGCTCCTCTACTCACCTCACACTCTCTTTTTGAGACCAAGAGGAATAAGAAACACTAAAGCACCACCTCCACTGAAGGTTTCTTTTTAAAATAACCCCAGCTTCTCCTGCCCAATTCCACTTGCTCTAACAGGAGTCCACAGGCATTCCACCAGTGGCTACTGCCACTGATGGGCAGGGCAATTTAGCTTCTGCTCTTGGCAAGTTCTGAGAGGATCAGAAGAGATGTTGATTTAATCACTTCAGTGTAGCCTAAGCCAATCTTCATTCATTGTCTGCCTAGTCCAGGATGTCTAGATGCCTTCCCACATCAGTCAGTAATCCTGACCTCCTGAGCCACTACTCTGGATTCTCTTAAATTCATGCATACATTCATGGCACCTGTAACAACTGCCTCTTCTACAGACCAACTGCAGCTGTGTTCCAGGCAGGGGACTTCTGGGCCCTTGACCTCATACCTGGCAGCAGCTCCTGGGATGGAAGACCCATTACGGCAGATGGTTCTCGCTGCGCCCCAGCCCCGTGACTCCGCTGATGCTGCCGGAAGAGTTTGACATTGGAGCCCACGAAGTTGCAGCGGCCGCAGTGGAAAGGGTAATGGGCCTGCCGGTGCAGCTCCATGCCCTGCTGGCTCCCGAAGAGCAGGGGGCAGCCCCGGAAGGAACAGGGCACCGGAAGCACTCTGTGGGTCTGCCTCAGGTGCTGCTGGAGCCCCTTGCGATCTTGAGTGGAGAACACACAGCCAGACTCTGGGCAGGAGAAGGTGTCGGGGGTGCCCCGGTGCATACTGAAGTGGCTCTTCAGGGCCTGGGGTTGGGCAAACTCTTGTCTACACACAGGACATGGCAGGGGGCTATCTGGTGGGCTCTGGCCCTGCAGAGGGCCAGGGAGAGTGAGGCTGCTGGGGGGCAGCCCTACAGGGCAGGGCGGGGTGGGGAGGCCCTGCACAGGCTGAATAAGGGTCTCAGTGCACGGGTGCAGGGCGAGCAGAGTGGGCTCTGCGAAGCTCTGCTCACAGCGCTCACAGAAGTACACCTCCACCACCTTTACCAGGACACCTGTAGGCAGAGGACCGACAGAGGAAGGCAGAGAATCAGACAGCATGAGACTCAGAGGAGTTAAGTTACCAGCAGAAAATATAAGTGGGTCTTTTCATGTCTGTGGAATGGAGATGGACTTAAGTCTGATTCTACAGCTGACTGTAAGCCCCTAAGGTCAAGGACGGTCTATCTTACATGATACTCAGCACAAAATAGGCATTTCATAAATATTTGTGAAGTGAAAGTAACAAGCATTAACCAAATCCAAAAAGCATTAAGAAAAGGTGATATATTTTGCTCAAATAAAAAATCAGAAACTCTCTACATGAAGAAAATGACAATCTGGGGGTAACATCTGTGACATACATGACAATATATATGTTTACTTTTACATTCTGTGAAAAGACCTTCAAATGCACAGTGACCCATCAAATGGAGGACATCCTTTCTGGAATGAGCCAAATCACATTCATAATAACTGCTGCCATTTCTTACGTAATGGCAGGACCTTGACAAAGAAAGGCTTAGGAAACACTTTTACTTGGTCCTCCAACTGCCCTATAAGAAGAGGGACCTGGGATTCTGCAAGGTTAAGGCCACCATGCTGGTTAATGGTGGAGTCCAGGTTTGTCCTGCATTCTGGTGGTCTTTTTTCTCTTTATATTTTTCTTTGTTTAAATAAAAATTCAGTGCAACAGCACATCTATATAAAGAATATACACCTCCCAGCCTCACACACACAATTTAGTCTTTCAGGCCTCATGGGGTCACATTTTCATAATCTGTTTTTTCTTTTTTCTACTTGCTATATATCAAAGATATTTTTATCTAAAAGTAGTACATTTAGATCTTCCTTGTATTTTTTTGTCCAGCTCACGATACTTCAGAGCATGGATAAAGCAAAATGAAATTACTCTTACTGATGAATATCTGGGTTGTTTCCAAACACTATAAAGAAAGCTGCCCTACACATCCTTATTCCTGTATCTCTGTGCATGTATGTGACACATTCTATAGGACAGATCCCTAGAAGTGGAATTACTGGGTCAGAGTACACTCATTTAAATTCTCTTATGTGGGTAAACTGACCTTCAAAAGATCACACTAATTTATACTCTCCACAAACTATAAGATAGTGTCTGCTTCCCATAGCTTCACCAACACTAGTTTTATAAAAAAAAAAATGCTTAATTTTTGCCCAAGTGTTATAAAACAGAAGTGGCATCTCATAGGTACTTTTAACTGGTATTTGTCTGTTAGTGAGATTATGACTAGTGACTATTTTTTTTTTTTAGTAATTTCCTTGTGGTTTTTTTTTCCCCCCTTTAAAAAAAAAAAAAATGTTTCCTTTTCTTATTGTGAAGCTCTTTGAATTTTAAAAATATTAATTCTTCTTATATATTGCAAATGTCTTTCTAGTTCCTTCTTAATTTATTTACTATTTCTTTCACCACATTAAAGTTTAAAAATGTTATATGATCAAACCAGCTAATCCTTCCCAGTATTCTTTGCACACTGCCAAGGAAAATTGGTACAATTGTAGCTGGAAGATGACAGTTAAAAAACAGGGAAGCTACCCAAAAATAAGAAGCTGTAGATGTAGGAAGAATAACAGGGAGAATCCTTCTTCTAACATTAATATAAATTGTTCAGCTCCCAGTCATAACGCATGCCTTGGGTGAGTTAAATATGTTATCCACAAGAAATCAGAGCAGGGAAATAGCAGATTACCTCTAGGAAGCCCTGCCAAGCCCTGGGTGGTGGAGAGAGGCTGGGCCTTTTGCCTAAACCCTGGCTGCAGTCCCTGGGTGGGAGGGTCAATGTGGAGAAAAGAATCCCTGAGGACTAGAGCAATAAGAATTGGGCAGAGGTGTCAGAAAGTTCTTCCCTCCTGGATTACCGCCTAGCAGACGTGAAGCCCTCTCAGGGATAGACTGCCAAGAGCTTGGTACAAGTTATGCACCACCTGCCAGCCTCCAATCAACATTCACCAACTGCAAATCAAATTACAACATCTCTAAGTATAAAAATAGGATGCTACCTTGTGTCTTCATCTTGTTTATACACAAGGATCAAAAATAGCACAGACAAAAAACTCAGGCTTGCTTATCCTACTGCCCTGCTAGCAACTGTGTTTGTACCTGGAGTCTCTCCAGGAGCACCTGGGGACAGGTTTCCAGCTACTGCTTCCACAATGATCTCCACATTCCCTGTGTCCTCTTCGGTGGCTGTGGCTTCTACCAACAGGCAACCTGGGTCAGGAGGCAAAGGTGGAGGGTTCCCAGAAGGACAGGGGCTCTGGACAGGCTCTAGGATTCCATGGTTAGAGAGAGGTGGGGGGATCAGCAGTAGCTCAGGGCACAGTCCATCCATCTCCCCAGTGCTGCTGGCTGGCTGTGAGTCCAACACGGTGTCTGTCATCACCACCAGTTTCTGTGCTGTGGCCTCTTATATGCTGATAAACCAACCAGAAGAAAAATCAAACAACATATAATTGGATCTCTCACTTTCTTCCCGGTTGGTGTGGGTGCACAGCCCAGCACCTGCCCCAATTAGGCATCTCCTTGCATGGCAGCAGGTCATATCTAGTTAACATAGACATTTTCTTTTTAAGACAATGTTTACCTGGGGAAGGAAATGGCAACCCACTCCAGTATTCTTGCCTGGGAAATCTCATGGACAGAGGAGCTTGGGGGGCTACAGTCCAGGGCATCACAAAGAGTTGGACACAACTTAGCAACTGAACAACGACAGCAACACACAATCAGGTAGATTGTGATTTGGGGAAATATCTCTTGATAGAAATGTAGCATAAAATGGAAAGTGAAGTGACCTAGCAATATGGAATATAGAGTTTTGTAAGAAATTAAAATTTGTGTATAGAATAATAGTCGCAAATATTCAAACAATAAAGTCCATGGCTAAAGGAGAAAAAAAGAAGACAATGTTTAGAACAAAAAGCATAAAAATGATAATAGGGGTCAATATAGGAAAGAGAGAAGAAGTTGTGACCCATATACTGAAGACTGTTTCTTGAAGCTAAGTGATGTTGGTCTTATCAGTAAGCAATCTGGGTCTCAGTTCTCTTATCTGCAACAAAATTGGGTGGGGCCAAACTATCAGGGCTTCCCTGATAGCTCAGCATTCCACCTGCAATGCAGGACACCCTGGTTCAATTCTTGGGTTGGGAAGATACGCTGGAGAAGGGATAGGCCATCCACTCCAGTATTCTTGGGCTTCCCTGTGGCTCAGCTGGTAAAGAATCCCCCAGCAATGTGGGAGACCTGGGTTTGATCCCTGGGTTGGGATGATCCCCTGGAGAAGGGAAAGGCTACCCACTCCAGTATTCTGGTCTGGAGAATTCTAGGGACTGTACAGTCCGTGGGGTTGCATAGAATTGGACACAACTGAGTGACTTTCACTTTCAAGGGATATCAGAGGTCCCTTCCCGTCTTAACATCTTAGGATCTCACTATTTCTTAGCTCAAAGCCCTTCCTTCATGATTTGGCCCTGCTGCCCTCTCTAGATTCATCTCCTACCTCTCTCTGCAGAAGATCTCTGAGCCAGTGATTCAACTTTTCATTGATTTGCCCTTTCCCAGACTCAGCATATTTTCTTCTACTTCTATATACTATATATACATTCTGCTCTCTCTTTCTCTCTCAGCTTGATGGGCCTCCTTCCCTTTATCACCTCTCTTGGCTGGCTAACCAACTACTAACTATCCTTTAAGAATCTGTACAGGGACTTCCCTGGTAGTCCAGTAGCTAAGACTCATGCTCCCAATGCAGGGGGCCCTGGTCAGGGAACTAGGTCCCACATACCACAACTAGGAGTTTGCATGCAACAAGGAAGATCAAAGATAATTCAGACCTGGAGCAGTCAAATAAATAAATGTCACTTTACCAGGATGGCGTCCTGACACAGCTCATCTAAGTTTCTCTCTCTAGGGTCCTCATGGCACCTTGTACATAGCTCTATTAGAAACATGTCACACTGCACTGCCGTTTACTTGTCAGTCTCCTTCCCCAGACCTGGAGCTTTCTGAGTGGATTTTACTGAAGTTACCACTTGATTGAACACAAACCACAACAGCCTATGCAAGTCAGACAAGGGATTCTAACGAAGAACTGTGACGCAGTGGTAAAGAATCTGCCTGCCAAGGCAGGAGACGCAAGAGACACAGGTTTGACCCCTGCATTGGAAAGATCTCCTGGAGTAGGAAATGGCAACCCATTCCAGTATGCTTGCCTGGGAAATTAAGTGGACAGAGGAGCCTAATGGGCCATAGTCCATGTGGTCACAAAGAGCTGGACACGACTGAGCACACACACACAATTAAGAACTGCAGACACAGAGATGCAAGGCGAGGCTTCTACTAAGATAACAAACCAGAGGCACCTTATGTATAAAGTAACACACCTGGAGAAATTTCTCATTCATTGACTATGACCTAATATTGAACACTGGAACTCAATTCAGAAGTGAATGTCAACTAAATTGCATATCCTGTTATACACTGCTAAAATTAGTTTGCGCTGAGTAATTAGGAATTAAGGATGATAGTGTAATAGTATAATCGCTTCATGAAACTGAGCCATGAAGGTCAGATAAGGGGCGCCTACGGCTAGAAAATCACTTTGTAGATGAGAATTATGCAACTCAAAGCCTCAAATAGGGAAATTCACAAGGTGGCAGGGCAGCGCACTTCCGCCCTCAGAGCCTTCTCTGGAAGCCACAGACTGCACTTGTCGCTGCTCTAAGGAATCTTCCAGCTCCGGTAATAATTGCCTTAACAGGGAGCCAAGGAGGACGGGGTGTCGTCTAGACTGAGAGCCTTCAGCCACTGGAAGGCGGAGTGAGGTGGGACACAGGTGGGCACAAGAGAAGAAATGAGGTTATCTTCGGGGCAGCGGTACCGAGGAAGAGAAGGGACCCATGAAGGCCTAGGGAAAGGGTGAGATGGGGTCTGGGGACCAAGGCACCCGATTTCCACCTGCCTGTGGGCTCTCTACTCACCGCGTGGCCTTGGACAGACTGTAGTCCCCTCGCTTCCCGGGACGTCAGCTTTCCTGTTTGTAAAGCGGAGGCGATGACAGCGTCCACATCGTAGGACTGGAGCGGGAATCACAATTGCCGGCAAATGGGAAAATCGTTTTGTAACCTGCAAGGCTAAGGAGGGAGCATCGTCATGCTTACTGTCCTAAGGAGAGGCAGCGGGTAACCGGGTGGGGTCCACAGCAATGACGCCGGGGGTGCTGATCTGATGCGCCGGGGCCTCGCTCGTCGCTGTGCTCCCTTCCGCACTTCTCCCGAGCGTTCCCATCGCCCAGGCCTACCCCTCATCCTGCGGTTGGAGAAACTTTTGCCTCCGGCCTGCTCCGCCCGCACTCCCTATTAGTTCCCGCCCCGCCGCCTCCGGCTTACCTCCGGCCCTAGGCGGGCAGAAGCCTCATCTCTATGTTCGTCCAGCGGCTGGAGTGGCCTCCCGGGACTTTCTTTGTGCGACCGCCTCCGGTCCAGAAGCCTCTAGGGCCGCGGCATATGGAGGCCGCTCTCTCTTTCTTGTGCAGCTGGTGGCGTACTCTCTATGGTTCTTCCCATCGTTTCCCTCCCGCCCCCACCTCCCCTGGCCCTGAAGCCCAGAGAGTACCATCGAGAGTTGTAGAGCAGAGTGGTGTAGCCGTCTCGGTGGGTGTGACGGGAAGTAGATGAAAGAACTCGGGGCCGAAGCCAACTGGAGAGTCCCCAAAGAGCCGAGGGGTGAGACCATCGAGAGGAAGGGCCAGAGAGTCATGGCGGTAAGGGGGAGGAGTGACCGAGTGCTGCAAACCACGCTGCTGGAGGCGCGAGCTGGGCTGTGGAGGGGGTTCGGGAGGAGGCTTCTGGGCGTCCGGCAAGGATCGGGAGCGGAAAGGGCTTTGTCTGTGGCCTTCCACGCAGAGGAATTTTGGAATTCTGGGTCCTGTTCTGAGCTTCAGCAGAGGTCACTGCTGTCAATTCACCGCACTGCCTGCCGGCATAAAGCAACCGGCGAGGGGTCGGGTGAAGTGTGCTAGAAACGATTTGACCTCCTACCCCCTCGGGATTTTACAGCCTAGAATCAGGCCCAATCACATTTTATTGGGGGTCGGAGGAGGGGTGGAATTCGGGGAAATCTCCGTGGAGAAGGTAGCAGATGGGCGGGATTTGAACTCTATAGAGATTGGGGGAAATAAAATGGGCATTCCGAATCAAGGAGGAAGGAGGCTTGTATATTTGTTCAACAGAGAATATTAGGAACTAAGCCATTAAAGGTACGTGGGCCCCCTGTTGTGGAGGCGGAGGAGTTTTCACCTAATGCAGGGACCTGTTGAGAGCCAGTCATTAGAGGTGTTGGAGTAGGGAAACTAATGGCATTGAAACAGAGCCTTATGAAAAAAAATCTCGACCCCTGTATAGCAGTTTGGTGAAGCATGACGAAAGTGGAGATCCACTAAGATGCCACTTCAAGAATTAAAATTAATTTAGAAGAGACAGTTTAGGTAGGAGGTAATAAAAGGGCTAACAGGACATTAGCTTGTAAAGTAGACGAGAGCTATTTACACGATACATGATAGCAAGCCATAAGGATATTGACAGGTTGACAGAAGAGAGTAACTTCTTGATCCCCTGCTCATTCTGGCCAGTAGGCCCCTTTCTATCTCAGCTGGTCCCAGGGACCACAAAATGCTGTCCATCTATTATCCTGAAGTTGGTTAAATCATTCCACCAAGTTTAAGGAATCTCCAGAATTGTCATCTGGCAGGACATTTTCAAACAGGATAATGAAAGGCAAAATGGCACGAGTGGCTGAGTCTCATCCCTGGGGTTCAACACAAGCCCCACCCCACGAAGGGAGGATATTGAAGCACATTGTAATACTGACCTGTCATTCCTCTCCCAGCTTCTGTGGGGTGGGGGAGGAATTTGAGTCCTTTTTTCAAACTAATCTTGTGCTTTATCCCATCTCTACTGCTGCCTACCTCCAGGTCTTGAAAATGCCTCGGGGCCCGTGAGGTTCAGGGTTTTCCTTTCAAGATGCCCCTCTCAGACTTTGTTTTGGCTCTGAAGGACAATCCCTACTTTGGGGCTGGATTTGGGCTGGTGGGTGTGGGCACTGCCCTGGCCCTGGCCCGGAAGGGTGCCCAACTGGGCATGGTGGCATTCCGGCGCCATTACATGATCACACTGGAAGTCCCTGCTCGAGACCGGAGCTATGCCTGGTTGCTTAGCTGGCTCACCCGCCACAGTACCCGAACTCAGCACCTCAGCGTCGAGACATCATACCTTCAGCATGAGAGTGGCCGCATCTCCACTAAGTTTGAATTTGTCCCCAGCCCTGGAAACCACTTTATCTGGTAAGGCTGGGAGCCAGAGAGGGCTCTGAGAGTGGAAAAGGAGAATGAGAGGAGGTAGACTTGACCTGTTTGTTCACCTCATTTTGATCATTCTTATTCAGGTATCAGGGGAAATGGATCCGGGTGGAAAGGAGCCGAGAGATGCAGATGATAGACCTGCAGACAGGGACTCCTTGGGAATCTGTCACGTTCACAGCTCTGGGCACTGACCGAAAAGTTTTCTTCAACATCCTGGAGGAAGGTGTGGGGTGGCACAGACAGCCTCTTTGGGGTTAGGAGGGGGTGGCAGTTGCAGGGATGGAGTATTTGACATCAAAGGAAGAGAAGCTTGGAGAGGTGGGATAGGAGGATCTGGGCCCATGGGAGCAGGGCCTGGGGACTGGGCACAGCTCTGCCTAATAGCATGGCAAAGGGTAATTATGAGTTTTGTCTCATTTTCCCCATCCCAGCTCGAGAACTAGCTCTGCAGCAGGAGGAGGGGAAGACAGTGATGTACACTGCTGTGGGCTCTGAATGGCGCCCTTTTGGCTATCCACGCCGCCGCCGGCCATTGAATTCTGTGGTTCTCGAACAAGGTCTGACTGACCGAATTGTCAGAGACATCCGGGAATTCATCGATAACCCCAAGTGGTACATTGACAGAGGTGAGAAGCAGCTGAGGTCTTGGTGGCCAGATGGGGCAAATATAAAGCTCTATCTTCATTCCCATAGATGAAGGGGAAAGAAAGGTTGCCTAAAAGGAATAGTTTCTTCCAATGCCAATGCTCCAGGGAGCAGGGTTGGAGATGAATGTGGATATCTACGGCAGAGTACATGATTCATTTGTTTTGATGATCATCCTGGCTGTATCCCTAGGCATTCCCTACAGACGTGGCTACTTACTCTATGGACCCCCTGGTTGCGGAAAAAGCAGTTTTATGTGAGTAGAGTCAAACTTCTCTTAACCCTCAAACTGGAGAGAAACTGGGCTGGTAGGGTTGGAAAGGGAAATAAATGTGGGGAACAGGAAAACGTGAGACACATGGAACACTAGTTTGAGGTGGTAGAAGGGTTAGGCCTCAGAGTCAAAGCTAGTAGTGGGAGGAACAAGCAGTTGGGCCCAAGGACCAGTTCCCAGTTTGACAATTACCTATCACCCCTCCTCCATAGCACAGCCCTGGCTGGGGAACTGCAGCACAGCATCTGCCTGCTGAGTCTCACGGACTCCAGCCTCTCAGATGACCGGCTCAACCACCTGCTCAGCGTGGCCCCACAGCAGAGCCTGGTGCTCTTGGAGGACGTGGATGCTGCCTTTCTCAGTCGAGACCTGGCCGCTGAGAGTAAGTGAGGGGCGAGTTCATGGCACCGTGGGGGAGAGGGGGCATTTCT
The DNA here is from genome assembly GCA_007570785.1 of Antilocapra americana. Lineage (NCBI taxonomy): Eukaryota > Metazoa > Chordata > Mammalia > Artiodactyla > Antilocapridae > Antilocapra > Antilocapra americana. The sequence continues at coordinate 23,967,327 of ML660197.1, read as the reverse complement.
AAATGAGGAACAGTGGAATAAAGGAGAAATCCAGAGAGCACCTGGGTTAGCCATTGGAGTCCACCAGAGACATGGATAAGTAGGGGGGCACAGTAAGCAGGGAGCAGAGAGGGATGCTAATTTGAAGTAGGACTGTGATCACTCACGCTTCCTCTCTGCCTTCCTCCAGACCCAATAAAGTACCAAGGTCTAGGTCGGCTCACCTTCAGTGGCTTGCTCAACGCCCTGGACGGTGTGGCTTCCACCGAAGCACGCATAGTATTCATGACCACCAACCATGTCGACAGGTAAGGAGGTACTCAGACCTGGAGGCAAGACTCCACCTGCTTCAGCATCTCTGGAGGATCAGGAGGTTCGGAGGAACCATTTTGGAGGGTGCCAGTGGCACTGCTGCTCACGACTGCTTTCGCGGCTTTCTCCTCTTAGGCTCGACCCTGCCCTGATACGCCCTGGGCGAGTAGACATGAAGGAGTACGTGGGCCACTGCTCACGCTGGCAGCTGACCCAGATGTTCCAGAGGTTCTACCCGGGACAAGCAACTTCCCTGGCTGAGACCTTTGCAGACCGTGTCCTTCAAGCTACAACGCAGATCAGTCCTGCCCACGTGCAGGGCTACTTCATGCTGTATAAAAATGACCCAGCAGGGGCCATTCAGAATGCAGAATCTCTGAGGAGGTAACAACTGGGCTGTGCCCAGCTTTCTTCTCCAGGAGATCAATAAACACCTGCCAAGCTACTCTAGTCTCTGACTTCCCACCTACCTCCCTGTGTTGGCACTTGAGTAAAATCCTGAGGCTGTAAAAACATAGATGCCTCCAGGGACCCTCAGGTATCCACATATACAAATGCTAGAGACACAGCCTGTCTAAGACAGTGGGAAGAAGAGAGACTGTACTAAACAGGAAAGTACTATTCTCCACCTAAAGGTATTCAAATACATATAGACAGAGAGATGAGAACGCATGCAAGCTGGCTGATGTAGCAGGGTGGGGCCTGCATATTCTGCTTAAAAGTTGGCCTCTTCTAGTTTTCCTTGGAACCCACTATTCTAGCTGAGATCTCAGATTCTTCTTTTATCTGGACCTTGATCTCTTGGAAGAAGAGACTTCAGAACAAAACTGGGGCTACTCTGGCATGCTCGTCTTCCTAGGAATTTAGAAAGAGCCACACTTTACAGGTTAGGCACTGCTGAGTAAGGAAAGCCAAACAAGGCCAATCTCTTTATTACCCACTCCCGACCCAATTCCCTTTCCCCCCACATCACTGCTAGGAACCATCCTCTGACTCGAGGCTCACAGGTTCTCTTCGAGTACCAGGCCGATAGGCTCCCCGACCCCGGGGCAGGCGCGGGTAAGAAGCCGGTGTCCGACTCTTGGCGCGTTCCCAGTGGGCACAGTCCCGAGTCCTGCGGGGTGGGGGACCCTGCCAGTCGCCAGGCCCCTTATCTTGGGGAGGACTTTCACCCCCTTGGTTACGAGACTCTGGCTTTAGGTCCATGGACTTCTTGAGGGGACCCTCAGGAGACTTCAGTTCCTGGGTGTCACTGGTACCTTTGAGGGTACTGCACTCCCCTCCTTTAAGGTGCCTCCGTTCAGGCTGTCTCCATGGGCCTCGACTGGCCCGGCGGGGATCGAGCACAGCTTTCTGGGTCTCTCCCAGCTTTGGCAGATGTGGCCCAGACCCTGGAGTCTTCTCACATGTGTACTGGGAGGCCACAGGCAGAGGAGCTGACAGGGCAGTGTGAGTAGCTGGTGTGGTGGATGGTTCGGTGGCAAGGGGGCTGGGCTGGTGGGATCCTCTGGAGACATCTATAGCTGCCTCGGGTTCCAAAGGGGCAGGAGGCTAGGAGGAAGTGAGCGGAGGCAGTGATGGAGATACAGTTTTGTAAAGCAGGGAATTGCAAGACCCTTGCCCAGAATCCAAGCCGACTGCCATCAGCCTAGACCTCCCAGGGTAGAGCAAAGCTCACCCGCAAGGCATGGCAGGGGGGTGCTGGTAGGAAGGTAGCTGTCATCAAGGGAGGAGAGGGAAACCCTTCTCTCACCTGCTGAAGGCTGATGAAGTACCGGTTACGCTCAGCCTCAAGGTCGATGATGCCCCCCCTCTCCTGCTGTCTCTGGTACAGCCTCTTGCGCTCTTCTTGCTGGCGCAAGCTCTCTGCATCAGGCTGGTACAGTTCCTGGAGGGAAAAGAGCAGAGTGGCATGGAGGGAACAATAAACAGAAGGCAGACCTGAAATCCCTGCTCTTCCAGACTGCCTCAGGAGATGGGCTCAAGGTTCTTGGTTTTATCCCTCAGATTGGGCTCCCCTCATAGTTCAGTTGGTAAAGAATCAGCCTGCAATGCAGGAGACCCTGGTTCCATTCCTGGGTTGGGAAGATCTGCTGGAGAAAGGATAGGCTACCCATTCCAGTATTCTGGCCTGGAGAATTCACCCATTCCAGTATTCTGGCCTGGAGAATTCATGGACTGTATAGTCCATGGGGTTGCAGAGTCGGATATGACTGAGAAGTTGTGTTGGAGAAGAGTTGGAGAAGTGCAGCCATGAAATTAAAAGACACTTACTCCTTGGAAGAAAAGCTATGACCAACCTAGACAGCATATTAAAATGCAGAGATATTGCTTTGCCAACAAAGGTCTGTCTAGTCAAGGCTATGGTTTTTCCAGTAGTCATGTATGGATGTGAGAGTTGGACTATAAAGAAAGCTCAGCGCTAAAGAATTGATGCTTTTGAACTGTGGTGTTGGAGGACTCTTCAGAGTCCCTTGGACTGCAAGAAGATCCAACCAGTCCATCCTAAAGGAGCTCAGTCCTGAGTGTTCATTGGAAGGACTGAAGCTGAAACTACAGTACTTTGGCCACCTGATGCGAAGAGCTGAGGCATTTGAAAAGACCCTGATGCTGGGAAAGATTGCAGGTGGGAGGAGAAGGGGACAACAGAGGATGAGATGGTTAGATGGCATCACCGACTCAATGGACATGAGTTTGGGTAAACTCTGGGAGTTGGTAATGGACAGGGAGGCCTGGCATGCTGCAGTCCATGGGGTCGCAAAGAGACAGATATGACTCAATGACTGAACTGAACTGATCTGGCTCATTTGGAACAAACTTTAGATTTCTGCTGGGGGCCACAGCTTTGCAGAGGGGACCCAGGCAGCTTAAGCCCAATTCCGGAGGTCCCATTCAAAGCAGACAAGATGCCATTGATCTTGATTTAGACTAGAAGAGAGTTCTCTTACCATGGGCTGCTGAGGTTCAGGGGCTGCTTTCAGTGAGGCAAGATCATACACGAGTGGCTCTCTGCACACTGGGCACTGCACACCAACGGCCTTCTGAAAAGAGAGGTGAAATCACACTCCTGCTTCCTGGCTCAGGGCACTCGCCAGCGGGCCAGCCTCAACTGCAGAGTGTTGGGACAAAGGGACACGAGCCTACCCACCCAGCAGTGAGTGGAAACAGAGCAGGGGCTGCTGAGCTAGAGGTCTGGGAACCTTCTGAAACCACATGCAATATGATTATGTAGATATAAGGATGCCCTTTTTCCTGGACAGAGGTGAACTTTCATTCATCTCAAAGCTATCTATGACCCTGAAAAGGCTAAGAAGGCCCTGGAATGGAGGGATAGAAAGGCTGTGAGTCATGCAAACAGGGGTGAGGAGCTGACCTGTTCCGGTGTGGCGTGCTGCCGTTCTTGCTCTCGCTCCCGTCCCTGGGCCCGCAGCTCGTGCTCCATGTGCTGGATGTACCGGGCCAGGCAGTGGCAGTGGAAGTAGTGGTAACAGGGTGTTTTGGTAAAGGCCTCCTTCTCCTGGAGGAAGGGTGGAGGTGGGACACTGTTAGCACTCTCCCCGCTGAGCCCCCGTGTCTGTCACCTGCAGACCCCCAGATCCCAAGAGAGTAACCCACCTGGAAACCATAGAGGCAGATGACGCACTGGCCATGGGGGATGTTGTTATCTGTGAGAATTTCCTTCCCTTTCTGAGGGGAGAGAAAAAGCTGTTCAAGTAGGGAGTCAGGGGCCGGAACTGTGAACGAAGCTTGTCAGCTATTCCCAGGAGTGACTGGAGGGGCTGTCTCCATGGGATCAGTTTGCCTTGTGATCATGCATTTTAGTCTTGGTGATCATTTCTGCTTAGAATCAATCCTTCCCTATGCCCCACCCCTCCCCCACAAATCTACCTAGTTCCAAAATCCAATTTAATTGTTCCACTCATTAAGTCACTTGAAATACATCTTGGGGATGAAAATAAAAACAACTTAGAAAAAAGAGTGTTTAGTTAAAACTCACATCTTCTGGGAGGCCTTTCTTTAAGTATCTCTTTCTCATTGAGCCTGTTGTGGACTCAGCTTTCAGAAAGAAAGGAAGGCATGTACACCCCAAACAGACAGAGAATTGGAAAGACAGCAAGCTATGAAATACACATGTGCATTATCACTTGATAGCGACTACTCTGGAATTCCACAAAGTTCAAAGCTCATCGTGGAGGCTGACTCAGAAATGCTATAGTGCTCCATGCCATTCTGACTCCAGGCCACCCACCTTCATTCTTTTATAAACATTTTCCTTAAAAACTGAAAGCAGAGGGAAAAAAGGCTGCATTTGTGTTTCTGATCTCAAACAAAGGTTAGCTGTGTATATTAACTTGCAGCTCTAGGCATATTTTCATGTGGGTTTTTTCCTTCATTAGGGTAGAAACTGAGGCAAAGATCTTTGACTCTTTCTAGTCAGCTCCATTGGCAGACTACCAGAGATCTCTTCAAGAAAATTAGAGATACCAAGGGAACATTTCATGCAAAGATGGGCACAATAAAGGACAGAAATGGTATGGGCCTAACAGAAGCAGAAGATATTCAGAAGAGTTGGCAAGAATACACAGAACTGTACAAAAAAGATCTTCATGACTCAGATAATCACGATGGTGTGATCACTCACCTAGAGCCAGACATCTTGGAATGCAAAGTCAAGTGGGCCTTAGGAAGCACCAGTATGAACAAGGCTAGTGGGGGTAACAGAATTCCAGTTGAGCTATTTCAAATCCTAAAAGATGATGCTGTGAAAGTGCTGCACTCAATATTGTTGCCAGCAAATCTGGAAAACTCAGCAGTGGCCACAGGACTGGAGAAGGTCAGTTTTCATTTTAATCCCTAAGAAAGGCAATGCCAAAGAATGCTCAAACTACCGCACAATTGCACTCATCTCACATGCTAGCAAAGTAATGCTCAAAATTCTCCAAACCAGGCTTCAATAGGACATGAACTGTGAACTTCCAGATGTTCAAGCTGGTTTTAGAAAAGACAGAGGAACCAGAGATCAAATTGCCAACATTTGTTGGATCATCAAAAAAGCAAGGGTTCCAGAAAAACATCTTCTGCTTTATTGACTATGCCAAAGCCTCTGACTGTGTGGATCACAATGTGGATCACAACAAACTGGAAAATTCTTAAAGAGATGGGAATATCAGACCACCTGACCTACCTCCTGAGAAATCTGTATGCAGGTCAGGAAGCAACAGTTAGAACTGGACATGGAACAACAGACTTGTTCCAAATTGGGAAAGGAGTATGTCAAGGCTGTATATTGTTACCCTGCTTATTTAACTTTATGCAGAGTATATCATGAGAAATGCTGGACTGGATGAAGCACAAGCTGGAATCAAGATTGCTGGGAGAAGTATCAAGAAACTCAGGTATGCAGAAGACACCACCCTTATAGCAGAAAGTGAAGAACTAAAGAGCTTCTTGATGAAAGAGTGAAAAAGTTGGCTTAAAACTCAACATTCAGCAAACTAAAATCATGGCATCTGGTCCCATCACTTCATGGCAAATAGATGGGGAAGCAATGGAAACAGTGACAGATTTAATTTTGGGGGGCTCCAAAATCACTGCAGATGGTGACTGTAGCCATGACATGAAAAGACGCTTGCCCCTTGGAAGAAAAGTTATGACCAACCTAGACAGCATATTAAAATGCAGAGATGTTACTTTGCCAACAAAGGTCTGTCTAGTCAAAGCTATGGTTTCTTCCAGGAGTCATGTACGACTATGAGAGTTGGACTATAAAGAAAGCTGAGTGCCGAAGAATTGGTGCTTTTGACCTGTGGTGTTGGAGAAGACTCTTGAGAGTCCACTGGACTGCAAGGAGATCCAACCAGTCCATCCTAAAGGAGATCAGTCCTGAATATTCATTGGAAGGACTGATGCTGAAGCTGAAACTCCAATACTTTGGCTACCTGATGTGAAGAACTGACTCACTGGAAAAGACCCTGATGCTGGGAAAGATTGAAGGCAGGAGGAAAAGGGGATGACAGAGGAGGAGATGGTTGGATGGCATCATGGACTCAATGGACATGAGTTGGAATAAACTCCCGAAGTTGGTGATGGACAGGGAGGCCTGGTGTGCTGCAGTCTATGGGGTTGCAAAGAGTCAGACGTGACTCAGTGACTGAACTGAAGTGAAATGGCAGACTACCATTCAAATGTTCATTTATGGCTAGACCCTGCAGGCAAGATCTCCAGCTACTACCAGTTGCCAATGCCAGAAGCACAAGAAACGCACTCTTGGTGAAGCACAAAAAATACAAGTTAAAGAGGAAAAATAATTTTCTGTCAAGATGCTGGAATAGGCAACTTGGGGAAGCTACAGAACTGTCTTTTGGGGAGATTTTTTGAAACAGAAGACAGTCTCATCTTTCTGGATCAGTTTAGGACTTACCTAAACAAGAACTAAATGAAAGTCTCCAAACATATTTAAGATTCTAGGCCCATAACCCCTGTTTAGAGAAACCGCTGTAGCTGGAAGTAAAGGACATTGCCCCAGGCTAACCCACCTCTTACCTCGATGAGTTCATAGAGCATGGCAGTACCCAGTCCAGCCTCAGCCACGTGGCTCAGCGCCTGCAAGATCCTGACAGGAGAGGGCAAAGCAAAAATGAGGCCTGCCCCCTTCCCTCTCCAGACTGAGTCGTTTCCCACATTTTCCCTGCTCTGACCAGCCCAACTTACTTGTGGATCTGCTCATCTGAGAGTCCTCGGGGGTTACGGATAGAGATCTGTGGCACCTCATGGGGATACTAGAGGGAGAAAATAACATGTTACTGCTAAAGCCCTCTACCCCCAAGGCCTCTTCCCTTCCTCCCATTGCTGCCATAGAGGCCTCACCTGTGTTGGAACCTGAAGCACCAAAGTGAAGCAGACATACTGGGAATCCTGGTCCTCTGCAGTGGCAGGGTGCAGGGTGATGTAGATTTCCCATGGTGACGACCTGCAGGTGGATGAAGTGGAGACCTGGGATGTGACTATGCAGGGGCTTGATGGGAAGAGAGTGAAGTGGGCAGAAGAAGTGAGCATCAGGCTCTTTCTTTTGGGGGTGATTAAAGGAACAATCTTTGTCCACATGACAGAAATATTTTTGAATCAAGGCTCACAGATTCTGCACGTAATCCTCTTATTACCAAGGGGACTCCTGCCCATCTCCAGTTGAACATACCTGCCATTTCCTTTAACCACCTGTAGTTCATCCAGGTAGATAGACTCTAACACTTCAACTTCAGAGGGAAGGACCCTAGAGAGACAGGGGGAGATTGATTTACCATTACAGCTCTTCATATTAAGGCCTACTAAGTTCAATGAAGGCTGGCTTTGTAGAAAAATGGCCATCTGCCTGAGTGTATTATCTTGTTAACCTCCATAAAAATTCAGGAAATGTTTCTAATTTGTCAAGTGGCCAGGTAGGAACATGGGAATCAGAGTTTTAGAGATCATTTCTGCCTACAGATGAGCAGATTCCCAAAAATATGAAAAAACTAGCCTAAATCTCAAGGCTTGATGGAGGCAGAATTCAGACCAGAGCGAGGTTTCCAGCTCCCTGTTTTAGGTTTCATTGCACTGTTGGCTGTTTGTTAGTGGCCATCTCCCTTACCCAGAAATATGACATTCATTGATTAGCATTAAAGTTACCAGTACCACTTGCTTTCCTTACACCAGTGTTCATCTTGGATCCCAGAGTTTACGCACACTGTCAATACTAGTCATTGTAAACCTCTTCAAAGGAGATACCAACTTGAACAGAACAGATCTGTGTGCTATAAACGCTGTCCTGCAATGGAAGAGCCATCAGCCTTGGAAGGAGGAACAGGTACCAATCACTTACCAGCTATGTGATCTGAGTAGTTACTTTTATCTATCAGCCTGAATTACCCCATCTATCACATATAGATACTATCACCCACTCCAGAGTTATCATGAGGATGAAAGGTGATTTGTTTACGTGAAGTGCCCAATAGTATTCTGACTATAGTAGTTAGTTTAGTCTATGTCCTTTTTTTCCCATAAAAGGAAAGACAGAAGGATGTAGTGAATACTCAATATATTTATGATCCCTGTTGTCTGACTGATCTAGATCAGCCTGTCCAGGTCAGGATCCAGTGGTCCTGATGTAAATCGGAAGACACAAGTTTCCTTAAAAGAAACAGGAGATGTAATGTCACTGAAGAGGAGTGGCTGGATTGAGGGCACAGCTTTACCCAGATAATATGTGGAAAGATACATTTTTGGTTTGCTTTCTCATATCTTATCCCTTTTTCACTAAGAACAGAATTGCCCTAGCTTGATGTGTGTGTGTGTGTGTGTGTGCATGTATGTGTATAGAGAGATTGATTCTCAAAACGTTCAAAGTCTTTTTAAGTCTTAAGCAGGCAATATATAAAATAGATAACCGTTGAGTAGTTCTGGTTGGCAAGAGCGTCAGAATGTTAGAGCACCACAGACTAACTGTACAATCAATACTGCCCTTGTCATGGCACAAAGTGTCCCCTTAGAATCTTAAAGACCCCCTGAATAAGTTGCAAACCACATCTAGGTCTCAAAAAAGGCCAGTTGGGCTCCCTGAACCAATGAAACACTGAGGTACAGCCTCCATCAAGAGGTCCTTCAATACTTTACACACCCTACCTGTGACTTGGGCTCTGGATGTGAGATATGGGATGGGATGGTGGTAAGATGGTTACAGAAAAAAAGGGGAGGGGGAACTGTAAATGCCCTAGAACCAAGAAGGTAAGTTTTGTAATCAGATAACCTGGATTCCTATTGATAACTATGTACCTTTTGGCAAATCATTTTTCAGTTCAGGTCGTCTCCTCAGGTGCTACACCACAGAGTTGCTAATGAAAAGGAGGCTTCTGTATGTTACAAATCCATCTTGATTCTCTCAGCTATTCTGAGGTGGATGACACACCCACTTTTTTAACATTTGAGGACACTGACTCACAGAAGCTAGGTGGCCTGGTCAGCATCACATAGCTAATAAAACGCGAAGTGAACCCATATTTATCTATATCCAAACCCCAGAGTCCTTCCAGGTTCTGGTCCCCTTGTTAAGAACGCTTAAGAGAAGAACTAGGAGAGCTTTTGTGAGGTGTAAAGCTTTATTCAGACAACAGTCCTCATTAGTGCTATCGGTAAGGGAGAAGGCTGAGGCTGCGGAAAGCCTCAGCGAAATAGACTGATTCAAGGGGAATGAGGGACGGAGGACATCGGTTCCGGGAAGGATAAGGGATGGGGGAGAGATTTGATAGGCATTTCCCCCCAGGCGGGACCCTGAGCAAATCCACTTCAGAAACAGAGAATGGGACCGGGTGAAGTCGGATAATCGAACTGGCCAGGCTGGCGCTGATGCGGTCTCCCGGTCAGATAAGCGCCCCTCCACCACCCACCCGCTCCTCAGTCCACAACTCTCTTAAGTAGAAATGTCAGCGTCTCTAACATCCCTCATCCCTCGCCCCGCCACACACACCGGCCGTACGGACCGTCCGCGGCTGCCGCTAGTCCCCCGGACCGGATCCAGGCGGTCAGCCAAAGCCCATGCCCCCAAAGTTACCAGTCCTCATCCCCTGCAGCTGCCGACGCAGACGTCGCCATGTCTTCTGCGGCTCGCAGCCGGAACCGGAAATACTCTCCGGGCAGTCGGAGGCGGCGAGTTAAACAGGGGAGGGAGGGTGGCTAGCGGCCGTTTCTAGGCAACCGCCGACTCCGGGTCCTTAGATGGCCCTGATGGCCAAGGGACGGTTCGGAAGTGCCCTTAGGAAGTGCCTATGGGCAGCCCACTGTCTCGCCCACACCCCTGAACCTCTCTGTTCTCCGAACCTCTGACCAGTTCTACCGAGGAAAATTGGTAACAGTGTGAGTCTAAAGAGACCGGCAATGCGGGTGGAGAAGAACGCTAACTCAGGCAAAGTACGAAGGCAGCCAGAAGGGGCGGAGCTGAAGGCCAGGGCCGGCGTCCCTCGGCTTGAGGAGCTTGAAGCTCTTAGGCTGGGAGCAAGAGAGGGGCTCCGGTCCGCTGAGCGCGCGGGGTGAGGGTGCTGAGGAGGGTGGCAGTGGCAGGAACTTGGGGGTGGCTGAAAGGGGCGGGGTCGGTGGGCGAGGCTGGACGGAGAGGGGCGGGGTCGGCGGGAGCGAGGCTGGGCGGGGTCGGGGGGGTGTGAGGCTGCGTGGAGAGGGCGGGGCCGAGGGGAGAGGCCGGGCGAAGGGGCCTAGGGTCGGGTGGGTTAGGCTGGGTGGACCGGGAATGGGTCTCTGGCTTGGGTGGGAACGAGGTTGGGTTGGGGGGCAGCAGGAGAAAAGGGAGGAGAACTACAGGAGGCGGTCTGCTCCAAGATACCATCTTCTCGTCCACCGCACCTACCTTGTATATGAGACCTGGATTGTTATGAAAAAAAAAAAGAAAAGGCAAGGCGGCTCACGTTAACCTTTCTTTCGTGCCCGAGCCAGGCCTCCCAGATGTGTGGAACTGTCCCTGGAGCTGTAGCCCTTCGTCACCATCTCTACCTCCTTGCTTCTGAGGGATCCTGAACTCTCTGTCATGGACAAGTACCATGTATTGGAGATGATTGGAGAAGGCTCTTTTGGAAGGGTGTACAAGGGTCGAAGAAAATACAGTGCTCAGGTGGTGAACAAGGAGGGATATCTCTTGGGTGGGATTCCACTCTGAACCCCAGTGAAGTATGGGACCAGAGCAGTGACATGTATTCCTAAGACACTGACTCCTTCATACTTATGGAATGTGAGCTCTGAAATTGGCTTACTTGGCTTCAGATCATAACTCCACCACTTTCTAGTCTTAGAACTATAGACAAGTTACTCAACCTTTCTATTTCTCAGTTTTCTCATCTACAGAATGAAATTAAGAACAGTATCTGAATGATGGGGTTTAAGGATTAAGTTTGATGTCACACTGAATCACTTGGCAGTATCTGGCACCTAGCAAACAACAAATTATTGTTATGAGTAGTAGTAGTATCTGGGGCTTCCTGGGTGGCTCAGACTGTAAAGAATCCGTCTGCAGTGTGGGGACCCAGGTTCGATCCCTGGTTTGAGATCTCCTGGAGAAGGGAATGGCAACCTACTCCGGTATTCCTGCCTAAGAAGTCCCATGGACAGAGGAGCCTGGTAGGCCACAGTCCATGGGGTCTCAGAGTCAGCCATGACTGAACAACTAACACTTCTGCTTACCATACAGGAATGGGATAAACCACTTAAGCTCTATTCTACACTCTTCATTTTTCCTTCCTTCCCTTTCTCCTAAATCTCTTAAATCTTGAGTTCTTTATTCAGATCAGATCACCTCTCCCAGAATCCACCAAAAGGGTCTAACTGGCAAAGGCAGTTTCCTCCTAGGGCAAGAAGCAGGGGAAGCCTGGGTAAGGTCAGTCGGAGGGTACCCATGGAGGGTACCATGGGTAAAGTAGAGTGAGAGACTAGCAAAGTACAGTGAGAACTGCTCTCAAGACAGTCAAGGCTAATGTTTCAATTGTGCGATTAGGCCTTGACTCTTGACCTTACCATTGACAGGTGGTGGCTCTGAAGTTCATTCCAAAATTGGGACGCTCAGAGAAGGAGCTGAGGAATCTGCAACGGGAGATTGAAATCATGAGGGGTCTGCGGCACCCCAACATTGTGCATATGCTTGATAGCTTTGAGACTGACAAAGAGGTGTGCTTTGGTTTGGGGGGTCACTTCTCCCCAAGAGGAAGGGTCCCAGGAATTTCCCAGCCTCAAACTACATACATTTAGAGCCATAAGCAGTACTGCCTATTCCCTGCAGGTGGTGGTAGTGACAGACTATGCTGAAGGAGAGCTTTTTCAGATCCTTGAAGATGACGGAAAACTTCCAGAAGACCAGGTATTCCTGGCTCAAACTTCTTCCGCCCCTGACCTCTCCTTAGGTTAAGGACTGTAAGGAAAGCTGAGGGTGCAGAGAGTCTCTATTCTGAAAAGTCCTGAATAAAATATAAGAGTCTATGTGTATATGGAGGCAATGTGGTATGACAGTAAAGTATGTGAAAACTGGAACCCAAGTTCTGTGAATACAGAGATTAGGTCTGACCCATTTTCTGGCTGGGTCTTTTTGAGCAAGTTAGTTTAACCTCTCTTTACTCAGTTTCCTCATTTTAAAATGGAAATAATAGTAATGTCTACCTTGTAAGGCATTAATGGGAAGATTAATGAGTTGATTCATGTAAAGTCTTTGAAAGAGTACCTGACACACAGTATTCAATAGTTAGCTATTATTATAGGGAACTAATATTATTCCTGTTGTTAGGCACCTTTAGGAAAGAAGTCCAGGTGTGGTGGTACCAGAGAGGCAGGAAGGGATAAGAGTTGTGGTTAAGGCAGGATACACCACCAAGACATAGTAGGGTTGAACACATTCTCCAGCCATATTCATTCCAGGGATTTCTGTGTACTCTGGCAAGTAGGCCCCCATCAGGACTTCCTGTCACAGCATTCTGCTTCCTTCTGAACAATCATTGTTATTTGTAAGTCATCACCTTGTTAATTTTGTTTGTTTGTCTGGCAACTTCTCTTGGGAAGAGGGACTTTGTCTTATGTAATAACAGTTAATATATATGAATATATAATACATATAATATATATGAATGCTTACTAAGTGCCAGGCACCGTTCTGTGTGTTCCATCACTTTACACGCTTGAACTCATTTAAATCCTCACAATGATCCTATGAGACAAGTAGTATCATTATTGTTGCCTTATCTATAGACGATGAATCTGTGAGGCACAAGATAATTTGCCTGTGGTCATGTAGCTAGTCATTCAGACTCAATATATTTTCTTCAAACAAATGAATAAACAAATGAAAGACAAGAACTAAGGAAGATATTGTGTGATACTCTGGAAGAAAGGGAGGGAAGAAAGGTCATATCTGCCGTACTATTAGGATGGAGTCCTTGGGCTCCTTTCTCTGACCTCTCCTTTCTTCCTCCAACCTGACTATTTGACCTGTAGGTTCAGGCCATTGCTGCCCAGTTGGTGTCAGCCCTGTACTACCTGCATTCCCACCGTATCCTCCACAGAGACATGAAGCCTCAGAACATTCTTCTTGCCAAGGGTGGTGGTATCAAGCTCTGTGACTTTGGGTGAGGAGCCTGACCTTGTGTCTCCACTTCTGGTTTTGCAGGGAGCTTTGTACTGTATGCTTGACTACCCTGAGCCTCCTTTTAGAACCTGGGCTGGAGAATGGAATTCCTGCTGGGTCTTTTAGAAGATGTTCTCTCTGTTCAGTTTGGGGAGATCTCATACAGTAATAGCAGTGAGCAGCTCTAGTTTTGACTAAATATCTTCTCTCCATTTCCATTCCATCATCTCCTGCAGGTTTGCCCGGGCTATGAGCACTAACACGATGGTGCTAACATCCATCAAAGGCACACCACTCTACATGTCCCCAGAGCTGGTGGAGGAACGACCTTACGACCACACTGCAGACCTCTGGTCGGTGGGCTGCATATTGTATGAGCTGGCTGTAGGCACTCCTCCCTTCTATACCACTAGCATCTTTCAGCTGGTCAGCCTCATTCTCAAGAACCCTGTACGCTGGCCCCCCACCATTAGTCCTTGCTTCAAGGTAATGGATACTTGAAACAGATTGCTTTTGCATCAGAAACCTGTCTCTGTCCTATTCCCTTTTCCACAGTTTTTTTCCCAGAGCTGTGGTTGCACTTCGCAGTTACTGAAATAATGCAGAAGTTGAGGCAAGCTGCCTTGCTTTTGTACTGCAGGGGCTTATGCTGGGAGGGTGACCTAAGGTCTGCCAAGCTTGAGAGTCTGCCAGGTGGTCCTATATCAAAATGAAGAAGAAATTTCAAAATTCCAGAAACAAATACTGGTCCATTTACACACTCTCTATTCTGCTAATTTCCTATCAGATGCAATGTCCAAATGATTCCTAGATTTGCCAACACAGCCATCAGTCCTCTTCCTGAAAGGAACAGTCTTTAGCTATCCAAATGGTCAGAGCTAGTGAAGCTAGCTCACTGATTAGGAGCAAAGTATGGAGATGGTGCCTGTTCATTGCAGTTAAATCTCAGTAGGCCAGGGAGGAAGGAAAAAGAGTTAACCCTTTTTATTTCAAGGACCTGATTTGGGCCTTCAGTAAAGTCTAAATGCAGCCTTCTCCCAGAGTAAAATCTCATTATAACTTTCCTTTATTTTAGCTAAGATGAAAAGAGACAAGTTTCTCCCAAACCTGTTTAGTTGAGGAGGCCCAAATAATGACCAAAAAGAATCTGAACAAAGGAGGGATTTCTTTGGTGGTCCAGTGGTTAAAACTCGGGCTTCCACTATAGGGGGCATGGGTTTGATCCCCTCATGGCAAGCATGCAGTAAATAAATGCATATGTGCTTAGCTGCTAAGATGTGTCTGCTGTAAGAATGCACTCTGGGGACTTCCCTGGTGGTCCAGTGGTTAAGAATCTGCAACGTTGGGGGCGTGGGTTGGATCCTTGGTCGGGGACGTGGGTTGGATCCTTGGTCGGGGAACTAAGATCCCACATGCCATGGAGCAACTAAGCCCATGTGCCATAGCTAAAGAGTCTGTGCTCCTCAACAAAAGCTCCCAGATGTTGCAACTAAGACCCAATGCAGCTAAATAAATGTTTTTTTTTTTTTAAAGTCTTAGCCAGTTCTGATGAGTTTGAGAGCCCATGGAGAAGTGCAGACTGATGGGGTATCCTTTCTTTCCACAGAATTTCCTTCAGGGACTGCTCACCAAGGACCCCCAGCAGCGTCTGTCCTGGCCAGACCTCTTACATCACCCCTTTATTGCTGGTCGAGTCACTAGTGAGTCCTTAGGGTTCCCAGGGCTCTTAACACTTCTACCCAATATACCCCTGGCCCCAACATCTGGATCCAATGTGTATTCTTTGCCCCTCCAGCTTGAGTTTTCTTTCTAGCCTTCTGCATGACCCTTGCACTTCCCTTGCAACCCCCTTCCCTTTTTGTCACTTTGTCGAAAGGGCCTCTTTTCACAGAAGCCTGAAGATGCTGCCATTGTCTATGGCCAAGTGGAAACAGTGGCACAGCTCCAGTATGACCATGTGTCTCCTCTTCTCTTTCTGCAGTACTAACCGAGCCAGCAGGCCCAGATTTCGGTACCCCATTCACCAGTCGCTTACCACCAGAACTTCAGGTCCTAAAGGACCAACAGGCTCATCGGCTGGCCCCCAAGGGCAATCGATCTCGCATATTGCAGCAAGCCTGTAAACGCATGGCTGAGGAGGCCAAGCAGAAGGTGAGTGGGGCAGAGGGGTATGTGGGACCTAGCCAGACTAGTGACTGGGGAAGCTAGAGCAGGAGGGTGACTTTCTAGGGTTGGGAAGGGGTTTCGAATGGAATTCATAGTGTCTTATGGCAACTAGATAGTTCTGACTCAGTGTCTCCTGCCCATTTCCTGCAGAAACACAAGAACACAGGACCGACCCTTGAGCAAGAGGATAGGACCAGCAAGGTGGCTCCTGGCACAGCCCCTCTGCCCAAACTCAAGGACACTCCTCAGGAACCAGGCCTCTTAACTGGAGTTGTAGCCTCAGAAATGAAGAGCAGCTGGGCTGAGTGGGGTGCTGGAGAGGCCCTCCCTGCACCTCGGTGAGGAGGGTAGAGCCCAGGATCTATAGGATGATGTGACTTGCAGAGCTTTGGCTTCAGTCAAAGCAAATGCAGCATGGTTCCTATCCCTCATCACTGCCTAAATGTGGACAGGGCCCTGGGAATCTGAGTTTTGGGTTCTTGAATTCTGATTCCAGATGCTTTCCTGATTTCATCAGGAAACATGGGAACTTTCTTTTCTCTATGTCTCAGTTGTACATTAACTGAAAAGGAAAAAAAAAAATCACCTCCAGACATGGAAAGATTATTTGAGTTGAGAGCTACAGGGGAAAACCACCAAGGTAGATTAGAAAATAAGATTCACAGTGGGAGGGCAGTCAAGGAGATGTGTGTAGTGAACATATGCTGTCCTGGCCAGATCCTAGAAGGAGGTCTCCTCTAGCCAGTCCTCTATGGCTTTCCATTCCTACACTGGACCTAGAGTGGGGGACAAGTTAATCCTAAGCCTCACAGGTCTGGAACTCATCCTACTGCCTGCTTCCTCTGGCAGGGAAAACTGGATCACCCAGGACTGTGAGCAAGTGTTCCCAGAGCTGAGGCCAGAGGTGATGGGTCAGCAGAGCCTTGATGCAGTGGATCTGGAAAACGAGGTGAGCCCTAGAGGCTCCTCTTGGCTTTGTCCCAGCCATGGGTGTTAGGTCTTGGTAACAGTTTTCTGAATCAGTGATTCCCAACCATCTACAGATGAGTCCCCTTGTGTTAAAAATTGCTTCCTTCTTATTCATAGATTTTAATTGCATAGTATGTGAACATTTAATTATCAAAAATTGGAGTACATAAGTAAAAAGGAAAGTCCCCCTTAAGCCTTATCTCATTCCCGAGGTGTCTGTCTCCTTCCAGACTTTCTGTGCTTTTATACAAATGTATGTAGCCACATAGAATATATTGTTTGGCTGTTTTTATATTATTGAGTCTAGACTGTAGATATTGTTCTGCCTCATGCATCTGTTACCATATGATCTGCTGTAAAGATTTTTCTACATTTACTTCAATCTTTTGTTTTTTTAGGGTTTTACTTTTTATTTTGAAAGGTTTCAAATTTAAAGAATAATTGTGAAAATAGCACCAAGAATTCCTATGTACCCTTTTATCCAGATTCACCAGTTGTTAAAATTCATTTTAGAGTGAGTTGCAGATATGCCCCTTCATTGCCAAAGACTTTAGTGCATATTTGCTAAGAGCTAGGTGATGCACTTGCACTACCTCAGTACAATTTATAGAAGTCAGAAATCTGACTTTGATATGATTCTATTCCTTAATCTACAATCTATGTTTTGATTTTCCCAATTGCTCCAGTAATGTTTATAGCAAAAACAGGTTTTCCATCCAATCCACAATCCAGTCCAGTGTCATTCATTGCATTTAGTTGTTATACTTCATCAGTCTCCTTTAATCTGAAATAGTTCCTACTCTTTCTTTGTTTTTCATGACTGACAGTTTTTAGGTGCCCAGATCAGTTATTTTGTAGAATGTTCCACAGATTGATACTTCCACATGGGTAGATTCAAGTCATGCATTTCTGGTAGAAACAGTACATGAGTGATGCACCGTCAGTACTGCAACCTTTTTTTTTTGAGATTTGCTTGTTTGTTTATTTTTGGCTGTGCTGGGTCTTTGTTACCGCATGCAGGCTTTCTCTAGTGCGGCAAGAGAGGGCTACTCTCTAGTTGCAGTGAGCAGTCGTCTCGTAGCACGGTGGCTTCTCTTGTTGTGGTGCACAGGATCTAGGGCACATGGGCTTCAGTAGTTGTGGCATGTAGGCTTAGTTGCCACACGGCATGTGGGATCCAACCTGTGCACCCAGCTCTGGCAGGCGGATTCTTATCCATGGGACCACCAGCGAAATCCTAGTCTTTTTAATAACTTCTTGGTATTTCCTGACATGAATGTGCCATGATTTATTATTCCCTTACTGATTAGCTTTATGATGTTGTTAGTATAAACCATGCAGTGGACGTTTCCCTAGGTATCTCTTTATGTACAGATGCTAGTGTTCTCCAAGAGACTTTTCAAGACCTCTCACATACTGCCAACTGTACCGTTTTAAATTGGTGGCTGAAAAAAATACAGCTGTGGCAAAGGAGTCACTGGCTTTTTGAAGTTACTTCATGATTCCCTTGGCTTCCTGGGTAAAGAATCTGCCTGTAATGCGGGAGACCTGGGTTTGATCCCTGGCTTGGGAAGATCCTCTGGAGAAGGGAATGGGAACCCACTCCAGTATTCTTGCCTGGAAAATCCCATGGACAGAGGAGCCTGGGGGGGCTACAGTCCATGGTGTCACAAAGAGTCCAACATGACTGAGCAACTAACACTTTCACTTTACTTTCATGATTCCCCAGGGTGGGAGCTATTGCCTTAAACCTGACACACTCCTCCTGACCTCTTTCTTTCCCTGATGTCTCAGGAGCAAGACAGCGATGATGAGTGGCAACACCTGCTCGAGACTACCGAGCCTGTGCCTGTCCACCTGAAGGCCCCTCTCACCCTGCTGTGCAATCCTGACTTCTGCCAGCGCATCCAGAGTCAGCTGCGTGAGACTGGAGAGCAGGTAACTGGCAGAAGGATACCACGGATGGGGCTGGAGACTTGTTTTCACGGATGAGGTGTTAAAAAACACTAATCAGCATAAGGAGAAAGTCCTTTTCCAATTTTCTTTCACTACTGTCTGCCTAATTCAGGGAGGTTTGGTAACTTCTTTTAGTAATACAGAAAGAGCAGACCTTGGGTTTCTCTTTCTAAAGGGAAAAAGTATTCTTTGGAGCAAGGGTAAGCAAGCTTTCAGCTATAACCTTTTTAGGCATTGACTGCCAAGAGGGAAAAAATGGAGGATATCATTTAACTACTAATTTTTTAAAGACTTTTTTCGATGTGGACCATTTTTCAAGTCTTTATTGAATTTGTTACAGTATAGCTTCTGTTGTTTTATGTTCTGGCTTTTTGGCCAGAGGCTTGTGGGAGCTTAGCCTCCTGACCAGGGATTGGACTCACACTCCCTACACTGGAAGGCAAAGTCTTAACCAATAAACTGCCAGGGTAGTCCCATAACTACTTCTCTAATGAGAGAAAGCACATTTCTACAAAATTTTTGACAAAATAAAAAATACAGATGTGACAATTTATTACATTTTCTAATACAGATATACTAATGATCACCATAATTCAATTTTAGAATATTTTCATCATCCCCAAAAGGTAATTCCTAGCTATTTACAGTTAATCATCATTCCCACTTATAGCACTTACAAGGAGATTGCTTTCTGCCTCATAGATTTGCCTTTTCTGAACATTTCATGTAAATGTGATCTTAAAATGGATAGTCTTTGGCTCCTTTTTCTTAGCATGTTTTTTGAGCTTTCATTCATGTTGTAGCCTGTATTAGTACTTAGTTCCTTTTTATTGCTAATAAGTATTCTATTGTATATATATATATATATATATATATCACATTTTATTTGTTCCACAAATTGATGGACATTTGGGTTGTTTCCATTTTTTGGCTTTTATAAACAATGCTACTTTGAACATCCATGAGGAAACCTTTGTGTGAACATATGTTTTCCTTTTCATTTCTGGAAAAGGTCAGTTTTCATTCCAGTCCCAAAAAAGGCAATGTCCAAACTGCTGCACAATTGCACTTATCTCACATGCTAGCAAAGTAATGCTCAAAATTCTCCAAGCCAGGCTTTAACAGTATGTGAACTGAGAACTTCCAGATGTTCAAGCTGAATTTAGAAAAGGCAAAGGAACCAGAGATAAAATTGCCAACATCCATTGGATCATAGAAAAAGTAAGAGAGTTCCAGAAAAACATTTACTTCTGCTTTATTGACTATGCCAAAACCTTTGACTGTGTGGATCACAACAAACTGTGGAAAATTCTTCAAGAGATGGGAATACCAGACCACCTTACCTGCCTCTTGAGAAATCTGTATGCGGGCCAAGAAGCAATAGTTAGTCTTGGACGTGGAACAATGGACTGGTTCCAGATTGGGAAAGGAGTACGTCAAGGCTGTATATTGTCACCCTGTTTAACTTCTATGCAGAGTACACCATGTGAAATGGCAGGCTGGATGAAGCACAAGCTGGAATCAAGGTGCCGAAAGAAATATCAATAACCTCAATGTGCAGATGATACCACCCTTATGGCAGAAAGCAAAGAGGAACTGAAGAGCCTCTTGATGAAAGTGAAAGAGGAGAGTAAAAAAGTTGGCTTAAAGCTCAACTTTTGGAAAACTAAGATCATGGCATCTGGTCCCGTCACTTCATGGCCTGTGGAGGGGGAAGCAATGGAAACAGTGACAGACTTAATTTTCTTGGGCTCCAAAATCACTGTAGATGGTGACTGCAGCCATGGAATTAAAAGACATTTGTTCCTTGGAAAAAAGCTGTGACCAACCTAGACAGCATATTAAAATACAGAGACATTACTTTGCCAATCTAGTCAAAGACATTACTTTGCCAATCTAGGTCCATCTAGTCAAAGCTGTGGTTTTTCCAGTCGTCATGTATGGATGTGAGAGTTGGACCATAAGAAAAGCTGAGTGCTGAAGAATTGATGGTTTTGAATTGTGGTGTTGGAGAAGACTCTTGAGAGTCCTTTGGACAGCAAGGAGATCAAACCAGTCAATCTTCAAGGAAATCAGACCTGAATATTCATTGGAAGGACTGATGCTGAAGCTGAAGCTCCAATACTTTGGCTACCTGATGTGAAGACATGACTTGTTTGAAAAGACCCTGATGCTGGGAAAGATTGAAGGCAGGAAGAGAAGGGGATGACAGAGGATGAGATGGTTGGATGACATAATCGACTCAATGGTCATGAGTTTGAGTAAGATCTGGGAGTTGGTGATGGACAGGGAAGTCTTGCGTGCTGCAGTCCATGGGATCGCTCAGCTTTCTTTGTAGTCCAACTCTCACATCCATACATGACGACTGGAAAAACCATAGCCTTGACTAGATGGACCTTTGTTGACAAAGTGATGTCTCTGCTTTTTAATATGCTGTCTCGGTTGGTCATAACTTTCCTTCCAAGGAGTAAGTGTCTTTTAATTTTATGGCTGCAATCACCATGCAGTGATTTTGGAACCCCAAAAAATAAAGTCAGCCAACATGTATCATTATCTGTCTTTTTGAGCGTAGTCATCCTAGTGAGTGTAAAATAGTATCTCATTGCTATTTTAATTTGCTAATGACTAATGTGAGCATCTTTTCATGTGCTTACCAGCCATTTGTATAGCTTCTTTGGTGAAATATCTAATCATTTCCTTTGCTTATTTTAAAGTTGTCTTCTTATTGAGTTATGAGTTCTTTATGTATTCTGGATACAAGACCTTTATCAGGTGTGTGAATTGTGAATTTTTTCTCCCAATCTTAATCTGTTCTTTTATTCTTATAAGAATGTCTTTTGATGCAGAAAAGTTTTGGATTTTGAAGTCCAGTTACCATTTTTCCCCTTTGTGGATTTTGCTTCTGATATTATATTAAGAAACCTTTTTTAAACCCAAAGTCTTAAAGATTTTCTCCTATTTAAAAAAAAAAAATGCAGAATTTTAGCTCTGACATTTAGGTCTCTGACTCATTTTTGAGTCGATTTTTATATATATTTTGAGGTAGGGATCTAAATTCATCTTTTTGCATGTGGATATATAATCAGCCCAGCACCACTGGTTGAAAAGACTCTCCTTCTACATTGCATTGTCTTGGCACCCTACATCTCTCGTTTGGCCCCTATATGTCCTCCTTGTGTCAGATAACTTTTCAGTGGGAAAGGAGGTTAACAACTCTGCCTCCAGGGTGAGACTTTCTGAGTTGGAATTCCAGCTGAACTGCTATATGTGTTTATTTTTTTATGACTGTGCCGGGTCTCTTGCTGACATGCTTTCTCCAGTTGTGGTGAGTGGGGACTACTCTTGGTGGCAGTACAAGGGTTTCTCATCACGGTGGCTTCTCTTGTTGTGGAGCACAGGCTCTCGGGTGCATGGGCTTCAGTACTTGCGGGTCCTGGGCTCTAGAGCAAGGGCTCAGTAGCTGTGGCTCATGGACATAGTTGCTCCTCCTGGGATGTGGGATCTTTCAGGACCAGGGATCAAACCCGCATCTCCTGCCTTGGCAGGAGGATTCTTTACCACTGAGCCACCAGGGAAGCCCCCTGTGTGTGATTATTGACTGTTTACCTAACCTGTCTAGAAGCTTCAGTCTCCTTATTTATAAAGTTTGTAATTGTATTTACTCTATAGTAACTGAGGTTACTGTAAAGATTGAGCAAATAAGTGAGCAGATTCAGAATGATGAGTGGCATATTGTAAAGTACTTGATGTAAATGTTAGTCTTCTTTTGAAAAATAACCTTTTAAAAAACAACCATTTAAATATAGTACTGTCCTTGGCTTATAAGCTGTATGAAAATAAGTAGGCTGGATCTGGCCTGCAGGTCGCAGTTCGTTAACCCCGGAGGTAGAGCTGAATAATACTGCTTTGTCTATCTGGAGTTGAACAGCACTGTTTTGTGCCCATTGTTTTTCATTTTCAGAAATGTGTGTGTGTATGTGTGTAGTTTCATTTCATTTTGTTTTAAGGTGAAAGGCTGGAGAAGAAAGGGAGCAGATAGGAATGGTCACTAGGTCAGTCACTGACTGAGGGGGGATCTCGCTCCTGCTTGGTCACCTCTAAGTCAGGGGCCCTGGCCACCTATAGTTCCCTTTCCTGGTGCACTTTCCCTCTTTCTCTGTTCTCCTTCTCTGGGTTTTAGATTTCCAAACAAAGGGGTAAGAACACTGGGTCTTCTTTGTCAGCATCTTGGGGACACTTGGTGTCTGTGAGTCTCTTTTATCTCTCACAACACGGATTACTGTCTCTTTCCCTTGTGTCACCCAGATCCTAAAAGGCATCCTGGAGGATGCTCCCCGCATCCTTCCTGCACTCCGGGTCCTGAGCTGTCTCCTGTCCAGCTGCAGTGACTCTGTTCCCTTGTATTCCTTCTGCCGGGAGGCCGCGCTTCCTGGGCTGCTGCTCAGCCTCCTCAGACACAGCCAGGAGAGCAACAATATCCAGCAGGTAAGCGCCGCCTCTCAGGACTGGCCGGCATTTCTTCTCTATGGATTTCTTTTCTTCGAATTGCCGTCTCTATCAGCCTGACTGCCTTTTCTTTCTCTTCTTCCTATCTATGTAGTAGATTATTACAAGTTGCAGATTCTCATGCCTTCCAAGGCCAGGCAGATAACGTCATCAGGGGAGTAGACCGTGTGTGACTGTATGAATAGCAGGAATGTGAGGAACTGAAGTTCCATGCCCAGGCACATCGAGTTCACTGTTGCTCGGTGGGAAAATGGGCTCATGGTGCCACATCCTCCAGTTTTCTGAGAGAAGCTAGAAATCCAGACTTTTCTGTGTAATTTCTCAATATTCAAAGATTAAGTCATCCGTGGGCACTACCCTGTAAATTGTCACAGAGACGATCAGAGTGAGAGCTCAGGTTGAGACTTGACATCCGTGTGCCTGTGCTGTGTCCCGCCACAGCTGAGCCGAGAGGCTGGAATGAAGAAGTGTTTACTGGGACCAAGGCTCGGGTGGCTGGAAGTGCACTCCACTGATGAGTGTTAGTCTAGAGTGTTTTTAAGGCATTTAGAAGAGAATTTGTGCTATTTTGAAAAATAGAACCTGCTGCACTCCAAAATGCTGTTCAGGCCAAACAGGACACATTTTGGGCTGTTCATAGCCTGTTGGCCACCACTTGTGACCTTGAGCTCTCCTCTCTCTGTCTAAAGGTTCTCTTCTCTCTGTCCCTTTCTGTTTGGTCAACCTAACTGGATCTCTGACCCATTTTCCCCTTGGTCTTTGTTTCTGTCCCCTGAGTTGCCCTAACTCTCTGTCCTCTTCCCTGGCAGCAATGTTGGTATGGGGCCTTCGTACGGGACCTGGTAGCTGTGCTTCAGGCCTACTTTGCCTGCACCTTCAATCTGGAGAGGAGCCAGACAGGTGACAGGTGGGATGAGAGGCAGTCTTGTGCCGTTGGCCAGTTCAGCTTCAGTTTCTACCCCCATTTCTTCCTCTCCCCATTAGGAGGAGGCTAAGTAAGGAGAAGCCATGATTTGTGACAGGTTTAGGGGTCAGCTGAGTGACCTCTCAGAGTCCTTTTAAGGACTTTGAGTCACCTCCAAATTTG
Organism: Antilocapra americana; assembly: GCA_007570785.1. Taxonomy (NCBI): domain Eukaryota; kingdom Metazoa; phylum Chordata; class Mammalia; order Artiodactyla; family Antilocapridae; genus Antilocapra; species Antilocapra americana. Next base: position 23,943,211 of record ML660197.1, on the reverse strand, counting down.
CCCACAGAATTTCAGGTTCTGAGGGTCAGCGGTAGTCACCAGACACTGAATGGAAGGCTCAGGGTGGGAATAAGCTAGAGAAAATGGCAGAGAAGAGGCCTGGAGGTATGTATGTGAGACTCTGTGTGTATGTGTGAGGAAAGAGAGGGAGAGCATTCTGATGTGTTCCTTTGCAGAGATTTTCCCATCCGCTGTGAACTGACCCATTAACCACATGTGGGCATTTAGTAGAGAGATGAGAAGAAACCAGGATTCATTTTTTTCCCAGCCTACAGGTATTTCAGGAGGCCGCCAGCCTCTTTCTGGACCTGTTGGGGAAACTGCTGGCCCAACCAGGTGATTCTGAGCAGGCTTTGCGGAGGGACAGCCTTATGGTAATCTGCTCTCCAAGATTTCTATCTCTGTTTTTCCCCATGTTCCTCCCATTCTCTTTCTTATGACTGTAGAGGATTAGATAAAGTAATAGAACAGATGTTTGTTGCCTGCCAACTATGTGCCGTATACCATCTGAGTCAGAGTAAGTTTGTATCTTCAAGGGATCAGGGCTAGTCTAGTAGGATAAATGTAATAAAGGATAACAGTGTGAAAAGTACAGTAGAAGGACTTCCCCCGTGATCCAGTGGCTAAGACTCCAGGGAACTAGATTGCACATGCTGCAACCATGTGGAATTTATTTAATAAATAAATTTATTAATAAATAAATATTAATCCATTTATATATTTATATTTAAATTATAACATAATTTAAATCATATATTTATATAATATAATTTATATATTTATAAATAAATATAAATTAATTAATTAATTAATGTTAAAATAAAAGTACACTAGAACTTCATATAAAACACAGAAGCACCACTCAGGAAGATTCACACTACCTGGAGGGTCATAGGAAAAATCTTTTTTTTTTGGCTACACCACACAGCATGCAGGATCTTAGTTCCCCAGCCAGGGATCAAGCTGGGGCCCCCCTACAGTGGAAGTGTGGAGTCCTAACCAGTTGATTATCAGGGAAGTCCATAGGGTCATAGAAGAAATCTTGAAGAAGGAAATCATCTCTGCTAGGATTTGAAGGATGCCCAGAAGTTTGCCAGGTGGATGAGACAGGGAAGCAGGGAGGACATTCCAGGCAGAAACAGTAATGTATATTAAGGTCCAGAAGCAGTATGCAATGTAACCTATTTTAGGGAACCACAAGTAGAAGTAATTTCTTCTTGAACAGACTTACAGATCAGCTGGTATTCCCAACCTTGTTTGTCCTACAGACTAGCAACCTAGATGGATCATGTCACCTGGACTCTGCATGTGAGGGACATGAAGGGAGGATTGAAAGAGAAAATAGCCGAGTTCTGACTGGTCTCAGAAGAGACCATTAAGAGAGGAACATGTGCAAGGAAGGAAACAATTGTCTGATTAGTTCCAGACTGGCAACTGGGAGCACAGATGTGGGCTGCAGTCCTACCTCCAGCTAGCAGCCCATTCAGTCTCTTCTAGTATGGGAGCCTGTCTTAACATCCCTCACCCTTTCTGGTCAGGAAGCTGTTAATGTCTAACCTAAATTTTGGCCAGTAGTGACTCACATTATTGGTCAGCACCTCTCATATGTCACTGTGCAGTGAGTAGCATGGGGAGTTTGAAATAAATTCTGAAGACAAGGTTGGGAAGGACCCACAGATCCCCAGGAATTATTATACTTGGGTCCACGATACTACTTTGAGAAATATCATTTAGGTAGCAGCTGATCAAAACAGAAGGATTGACACCTAAAATTCCTGTTCCCAAACATGAAGGCAATTACTCTGCACTTTCTGTGTGAGGAATACTTCGAATTCGACAACTGGTCCCCCTGGGCTTTCCTCCTCCTTTCTCAGGTTCTCCGGGAACCCTTGCTCCTTACCCTGAGTCCAGTCTGGTTTCTAATGTGCTAATGTGATCCCTGCCCGTCTCCCCTAGTGCTTTACTGTTCTGTGTGAAGCCATGGATGGGAATAGCTGGACCATCTCCAAAGCCTTCTACTCCAGCCTGCTGACTACACAGCGGGCTGTGTTGGACGGGCTCCTTCATGGCTTGACAGTTCCACAGCTCCCTTTCCACAGCCCCCCAGGTAACAGGAACAGGGAGGGAGGTTCTTTTGACCAACTTGTCAGCAGGACCAGCACTGCTTTTTACCTTGCTGGTTGCCTAGAATAGTGTTTGTCATTTAATGAGTATTAAGTAACTCTGAACTGAGAGAAAGAATGGAGACTCTGAAACAACCTACACCTTTCTGCATTCTTTGCCTTTCCCACAGGAGCCCCCCAGGTGAGCCAGCCGCTGCGGGAGCAGAGTGAGGATCTGCCTGGAGCCATTTCCTCAGCACTGGCAGCCATGTGCACCGCTCCCGTGGGGCTGCCAGGCTGCTGGGAAGCTAAGGAGCAGGTCTAAGCTTTTGTTTATTTATTTGTTTATGGCTGCGCTGGGTCTTGGTTGCTGCATTCAAGCTTTCTCTAGTTTCCGAGAGCAGCAGCTGCTCTCTCCTTGTGGCGAGTGGGCTTCTCATTATGGTAGCCTCTCTTGTTGCAGAACACAGGCTCTAGAGTGGGGGTGCAGTGATTGTGGTGCACAGGATTAGTTGCCCCACTGCATGTGGGATCTTCCTGAGCCAGGGATCAAACCCCCTGCACTGGCAGGCAGATCTTGACCACTGGACCACCAGGGAAGTCCTGAGCTACAGTTATTTGTTCCTGTTGTTCCTGCTGCCAGGGTTGGGGAGGTTGGCTCCAGTGTCTCAGAAAAGCAGAAAAACAAGCTTCTCTGCCTGCCTTTACTCAGTACTTCCAGAAGCAGATGCTAACCACTAGGTTTGGGCCACTTGTCAAACATGATGTAGCCAGAATCCCAGGGCCCTTGGCCAGCTGATTGAAGAGCTCAGTGACAAATTGCCCTGGTGGGGTGGCTGATCTGAAGCCACCAGTGATGCTTGCTCAAGGGTTCAGGGTTCAGATTTCCTGCTTCTTTTTGGCCAGCAACACTTTCCTCTGTACCTGCCTGCAGTGGGACTTACCTAGGCCTTGTCTTTTGCTTCTCCACTGAGCATGAAGACTGGGAATGGAATGAGGTCTGAGGTTCCTGGTGAATCTGGGGAAGAGTGGCAAGCCAGGGGTTGAGAGTCCTGATTAGTTGGAAATATGAGAGGAATAGGATTGGAATAAAGGGAATGGGATTGAGTCTTCAAGTATGTCTCCACAGATTACTCAGCATCTGGCTGATCAGCTCACCGACGACAGCAACCACCTGAGGTCATCCCTCATCTCTGGCCTGCAGCATCCCATCTTGTGCCTGCCCCTTCTCAAGGTACTGCCTTCCCAGAACTCTTGGCCCTTCAGATTTCTTTTTCACCTCCTGGAATGAGAAAGAGAGAGAAAGAGACACTGAGAGAAACAGAAAGAGATGAGAGACACCCCCAACCCCCTGCAGAGGAGGACCCCTTTCTGCTTTTAAATCAGTTCAGCTGAGATGGCCCTAATGTCAGCCAGTCCTCACTAGAACTGAGACATGTCTGCATCTCAGTCTCTCAGCAAGAGTTGAATGTGGCCTGAATTTCTCTGACACCCCTAGTTGTGGATACTAGATCTGTCGAGAGGCTAGCCTGCTTTCATCTGAGCCTTCCAGTCTAGGACCTGCCTCCCTGACCAACTCCTTCCCACACCCCTTAGGTTCTCTACTCCTGCTGCCATGTCAGTGAGCCCTTATGCCGTCTTCTTGGGCAAGAGTCCCTGGCCTTGGAGTCACTATTGAAGTTGGCCCAGGGCAAGGTAGGCCAGCAGCACAAGTGGGCATTTCTTGGGGGCCCCACCATCTCAATCAGAGGACAGAGGACACTCTGATGCCTTGGGTTTCCTTTATAGGTAAAGGTAGAGGAAAGGGAAGAGTCTACTGAAGTGACTCTCTACCTCCTCTCCCTTCTTGTTTTTCGCCTCCAAGATCTGCCTTCTGGGTGAGTCATAAAGTAGGGTCACCCTGACATGGACACCTTACACCCACGTAGGTCACCCTGACATGGATCATGGGGAGTGACACCATACAGCCTGTCCTTGGGAGGGACTAGGACAGAGTGAAGGTTTCTCTGCAAAGAAGAGACCTAGATTCCCACCAACTCTGTGCAATGGAGGTGGGCATGCAGCTTTGGTGGAGAGCCCCATACAAGGGAGAGAGCAGGTCACTCAGCAGCCTCCTTTCACACGGCTGCATTCCTGATGTATCTCCTTATTCCAGAATGGAGAAGCTAGGCAGTGAGATTGCTACTGTCTTTACGCATTCGCACGTCGTCTCTCTTGTGGTGAGTTCTTAGCCTCATCTTCCTCAATCATCCCACCCTTCTGGGAGCAGGAGAGTCACTTCCTAATGTGCAGCTGTTTGTGAGGCATTCTTCTGGAGACAGACACCCTCTCTGCCTGTCCTGAGTACCATTCAGATTGGGACATTCCTCTTCCTCATCTGACTCTCCACAGAGCGCAGCGGCATGTCTGTTGGGACAGCTTAGTCAGCAAGGGGTGACTTTTGACCTCCAGCCTGTGGAGTGGATCGCTGCAGCCACACATGCCCTGTCCGCCCCTGCGGAGGTGAGTCCTCCCAGTGCCGAATGTGGAGATGTGTTTTCTCTGAGTCAGATAAGGTCTGTGTTCAGGGAGAAAAGCCTGAAATTCCAGTAAGCCTGGAGGGAATCCAGGAGTCTTACCTGTCCTATCCTTCTGCCCTCGGATAATAGGTCCCTCTGAGCCCCGACTGTCAGGGCTTTAGATTTGCTGTTAACACACAGGATGTCTGAAGTGGGAGGAAGAGGCATCATCTTTCTCCCTCCTTCCCTCCCTCTTGCTCTCTCTCTCAGGCTCTGGCACTTGCCTCCTGAAGGATTTCTCCTCTCTAGTGTTCTTCCCTGACACTAAAGTGAGCTTTCTTAAAGGAAAACCTGCGCAGTTGCTCAACCAGTCATTATTTCACACATAAATACGTACTGAGTACCAGGCACTAGTCTTGCCCATATGGATGGAGCCTATGTAGGTCCTCAGCAGCTTCCCACAGTTTCTGGGTTAATGTCCACATTTGCTAGCAGGCTACATAGAGCTCATCCGTTATCTCTAGGCTCTCTAATCCTCCTTTGCCAAAGAGTTCACATTTCAAAAACTCACTGTGGCCTTTCATGACCTGTGTTTTATATAAGCTGTGTGTTCTCCCTCCCTTTGAAACTTTGAATCCCAGCCGTTTCCTACCTCTGAGGGCAAAGTTAGCATCTCAACTATGCCTCCTCCCTCTCCACAGCCCCTACCTCACAGTCTCTTGTTCAGTAAGTGTCTGTCTAAACTGTAATCATTTCTGTGGCTGGTTACCCTACCAAACTGTGTGTCTTTAAATGAATAGGCAGGAACCAAGACACACAGTGGTAAAGCATCTGCCTGCCATTGCAGGAGCCACAGGAGATGTGGGTTTGATCCCTGGGTCAGGAAGATCCCCTGGAGGAGGAAATGGCAACCTACTCCAGTCAGTATTTTTGCCTGGAAAATTCCATGGACAGAGGAGTCTGGCAGACTGCAGTCTCTGGGATCACAAAGAGTCAGACACAACTGAGCACGCTGTGCTTCTATCCATCCAAGACTCCTAAGTCCAAAAGAACTCTCTCCACTACTCTGGGCCAAAGAAGAGCTCCTTCTGCCTGACTTGGGGTTGGCTGCGCAGGTCTGTGTGATCTGCTCCCTTCTGCCTCTCTCTACCAGGTCCGGCTGGCTCCACCTGGTGGCTGTGGATTCTATGACGGCCTCCTCATCCTTCTGTTGCAGCTCCTTACCCAGGTACAGCTGCATCCCAGGATGTGTGGGAACTAAGGAGAGAGAAACTGGGTGCTTTGGGGGGCCACTGGCCAAGAGGAAGGAAGAAGCCACACAGTCACCTCCCCTCTCAGACTACCAGTGATGGCCTTAGATTGGGCCCATCTGCCCCAGTACAGACCCTTTAAGGAGAACCATTCAGCTGCATCCCTTGGAATTTAGTGGAAAGAATGCTGTAATTGCCTCGTTTCCAGTAAGCATACACATGGGTTGAGAGGTCGGGAGGTTAAGATATGATAAGAGAGGAAACTGAGACAACAGGGGAATCCTAGGTGGGAAAACAGAAAGAATTGTTTCTGGGACTCCCCTTCCTCATAGATCAGGAAGAAGAGCAAAAAAAAGGCATTTTGGCTCCTGACTTGGACCTCCCCCTTCTCCCCTTCTCAATTTTGGCTTCAGCAGGGGAAGGGTAATCCGATAAGGGATGTGGCTAGCTCAGAAATGTGGACCATTCTGTGGCACCGCTTCTTCATGGCTCTGAGGCTCCCCAAGGAGGCATCTACACAGGAAGAGGAGCTGTCCCCTTCGAGCCCACAAAGCCCCGAGCCAGACTGGACACTGATCTCACCCCAAGGTATCTTACTTCCAACAGCATGGCTCCTTTTGTCGGGTCAGTGTACTGATCCTCTTCAAGAGGAAACAGCCTGGACCTGGGTTGGCCCATGGAGAGGGCTCCTAGTGCTGCTGCCTTGGAAGGGGATGGCAGAGTCTGTGCGGGAGCTGCTCAAGGATGGGGAAGGGGTCAGGGAACATGTGGTGGCCCTGAGAACCGTGGGGATGCAGGGGGCGTCTCGGCCTCTTACCTGCTCCACTGGGTCTCCACTGTTGGTGTTTCCAGGCATGGCAGCCCTGCTGAGCTTGGCCATGGCCACCTTTACCCAGGAGCCCCAGTTATGCCTGAGTCACCTGTCTCAGCGTGGAAGTATCCTCATGTCCACCCTGAAGCATCTGCTTTCGCCCAGCTTCCTGCATCACCTGGGCCAGGCGTGAGTTGAAAATTTCAATTCTGCTATTATGGGTGGGATGGACGGGGAAAAGTAGGAGAGAAAGAGCTGACAGCTTAAGCTGTGAGGCAAGAAATGTGATTACTGAGGTTGGGGAAGGAGGGTTGGGGGAAGGATATGGAAGGCTGGGTGAGCCAGACCCTGTCCATCCTTCCATGCTACCCTCCTTAGGCCACAAGGGTCTGAGTTTCTCCCCGTCGTGGTGCTCTCTGTGTGCCAGCTCCTCTGCTTCCCTTTTGCCCTGGATGTGGATGCTGACCTCCTTGAAGGTGTCTTGGCTGACCTCACAGACTCAGAAGTCACCACCCACCTACTGCAGGTACCGGGGAAGCTACCCAGGCAGGAAGGTGGTCAACCTTGTGTCACATTCACTTCCCGAGAGCTCCAGGGCTCTGCCAGGTTCCTGGAGCCATACAGCATCGGAGACTAGAGTGGAGGAGGCACGCAAGCCTGAACAGAGGCATGTGTTTGGAGCTGTGCTGCTGACTCCTCTCTCCATCAGTCCCTTGTCTGGGTTCTCTTGATTTTCTCATCTTGGTCTAGGCCCTGGAGACTCTGCTCCTCAGCCAGGAATCACTTATCTGGCGATTGTTGGCACTAAGCAGTGAGTGGGTCTTAGACTGAGGCCTTGCCGACCACGGCCTGGCCTTGGGAAGGACATGTTCTCCCAAGCCCCAGGTTGTGTCTGTCTGAGGTGCAGTACTGTGACTCAGGTCTTCCGGCCTTCTGTGGTGTTCTCTGCAGAACTTGGCTTCTCTCTCGCCCAGGTTTTGGGCTCCTTCTTGTTATCTCTCAGCGGTGCATTCTCCCTTTCTCTGAACTGTTTCTGCCTGCACCCCTCCCCCTTTTTCAGGTCTGCTGTCACCATCTCCCACTGACACAAGTCGAGCTGCCCATCAGTCTCCTCACACGCCTGGCCCTCTCGGATCCCACCTTTCTCAACCAGTTTGTGAACACAGTGGCTGCCTCCCCTAGAACCACCATCTCATTCCTCTCCATTGCCCTCCTGGGTGACCAGCCTCTGCTGACGTCTGATCTTCTCTCCCTCCTGGCCCACACTGCCCGGTTACTGTCTCCTAGCCATTTGTCTTTTATCCACGAACTCCTGGCTGGCTCCGATGAATCCTATCGGCCCCTGCGCAGCCTCCTGAGCCACCCAGAGACTTCTGTGCGAGCCCGTACTTACGGGCTCCTGGGACACTTGCTCCAACACAGCATGGCCCTGCGTGGGGCCCTGCAGAGCCAGGCTGGACTGCTCAACCTTCTGCTGCTGGGGCTTGGAGATAAGGACCCTGCTGTGCGGCGTGGAGCCAGCTTTGCTGTAGGCAACGCAGCCTACCAAGCTGGTCCCCTGGGACCTGCCCTGGCAGCCGCAGTACCTGGTATGACCCAGTTGCTTGAAGATCCTCAGGCTGGTATCCGGCGCAATGCCGTATCAGCTCTGGGCAACCTGGGGCCTGAGGGTCTGGGGGAGGAGCTGTTACAGTGCCAAGTGCCCCAGCGGCTCCTGGAGATGGCATGTGGAGACCCCCAGCCAAATGTAAAGGAAGCCGCCCTTGTTGCTCTCCGCAGCCTCCGACAGGAGCCCTGCATCCATCAGGTACATCCCAGGGGATGTGTGAATCACCACGACAGGGCTGTTTTCACTTTTTTTTGAGATCGTCTTTAAGGAATCGGGACACTCAAGCTGCCTCCTCTGGGAGCAGGAAACTCAGGGGGCATGACTTGGACATGAGTTTTTCACCTAACATCTCCCACCTGGAGATGGGAAGGGGCCTGAAGAGGGCTCCATTGGGTTTGGAAATGCCTGGGTTGTCAAGGAGCAGTGTTACTCTCTTCTGGAGGCTGTGCAGGAGAGGGGGAGGAAAGACCAGAGGTGCTGAGGCATAGAGTCATTTTTTTCCGAGGGCCATGAAGATGCTCCCTTTTTTAGCGCTTACCATATGAAAAGTACCATGCTAAGTATTACCTTTATTATCTGGTTTAAGCTATGCTTCTCATTTGGCAGGCAATGAAACTGAGGCACAAAGAATTTAATCACTTGTCCCAGTCACAGAGCTAACATGTGGACTGGACTTTTGAACTCAAGAGTCTGAGTCCAGAGCCCATGTTCTTTTTGGTCATGCCATTCGGGATACCGGATCTTAGTTCCCTTCCTGACTGAACCCGTGGCTCCTAAAGTAGAAGCTTGACGTCTTAACCATTGGACTGTCCCTAGGGCCCATGCTCTTAATCACTGCTTTATTCTGTTTTTTTTTCCCTCAATGTTCAGTATATAAACAGCCCAATTGAAAATCACACATCTACCTATGATAAAGTTGTGTGCTGTGTGTGCTTAGTCGCTCAGTCATGTCTGACTCTTTGAGACCCCATGGACTGTCGCCCCCCAGGCTCCTCTGTCCATGTGGATTCTCCAGGCAAGAATACTGGAGTAGGTTGCCATCCCTCTTCCAGGGGATCTTCCCAACCCAGGGATCGAACCCAGGTCTCCCACATTGTAGGTGGATTCTTTACTGTCTGAGCCACCAGGGAAGCCCATGATAAAGCTAAACCCCCAAACTATAATAGCTCCGTGTGGTGGCATTGGGCAGTTCTTGCAGAAAAGAAGTTTTGACAGGATGGTGATGTTATATACTACATAACTTTTTGGTAGTCTGTGTGGGGAAATGATAGAAGGGATTTTTGGTGGTAATACACACTGGTCTAGATCCACAGTTGGGAGTCTCATCTTCTGGCTGCTGCATTTATTATCTCTTCCTGGGGATAAGTTCATGGGTCCTTTGGTGCCTTGGTTTCATGGTCTGTGACCAAGGAGAACAGTAGTCTGGTCCTAGTGGTTCCTGTCTCCAGAGTCTTTCTTTTCCCACATAGCTTATTTTAAGTCCCTGAGAGCTCATTCTTTTGCTTTCTTTTCTAGAGTGGGAATTGCTGGGCCAAATGAGAGTACTCTGCATGTCATGTTTTGTCATCTCTCTCTGTCCTACAGGTGCTGGTGTCCCTGGGTGCCAGTGAGAAATTAGCCTTGCTCTCTCTGGGGAATCAGTTACTGCCACACAGCAGTCCCAGACCTGCCTCTGCCAAACACTGCAGGAAACTCATCCACCTCCTGAGGCCAACACACAGTACATGACCCCAGCTTCCTGGGGTCCAACCTTCATTGCCCTACTGTTGCCAACCCTTCCTTCTACTCGACAAGCCACCTACTCAACCAAGAGCTAAAGAGACAAGCCGCCAATCAGCTGATTTGAGGACAAGAACCTAGAAGAGATTTATGTATAAAGCTCCTTCTTTCCCCCAGATTCAGGATGATTTTTAACCAGTAAACTTCATGATTGTTGGTGCCAGAGGAGATGTGTTTCTTCTCTACATCAAAGGGTCTTTTCCCTAATAATGTGTCTTTAAACCCCAGGGACATGCTTCCAGACACCTTCTGCCTGAGAGCTTTTCTTCCTTTCTGGAGCTCCTGAAATCTTCCCAGCAGGTTGTTTTACTTAGATCTTATTTTAATTGCCCATTGTCTGTATTTATATTTTGGCAAAAATAACATGTTTTCTAGAGACCATCATAATTTCTTCCTATCCAGATTATTTCACTTCAATTCAACATATTTATTTGTTTTTAAATTTATTTTTAATTTATTTATTTGGTTGTGTCGGGTCTTGATTGTGGCACACAGGGTCTTTTTTTCGGGATATACGGGTTTCTCTAGTTGTGGGACCTGCAGGCTCAGTAGTTGCAGTGAGCCAGCTTAGTTGCCCCGTCGCATGTGGGATTCTAGTTCCCCAACCAGGGACTGAATTCATGTTCCTTGCATTGGAAGGCAGATTCTTAACCACTGGACCACCAGGGAAGTCTCTAAATTTATTTTTTAATTGAAATGTAGTTGAATTACCATGTTGTGTTAATTACTGCTATATAGCAAAGTGACTCAGTTATATATATATATATATATATATAGTCTTTTGCTGGGAAAGATTGAGAGCAGGCGGAGAAGGGGGCAACTGAGGATGAGATGGTTGGATGGCATCACTGACTCAGTGGATGTGAGTTTGAGCAAACTCCAGGAGATAGTGAAGGACTGGGAAGCTTGGCATGCTGCAGTCCATGGGGTCACAAAGAGATGGAGATGACTGAACAACAGTTATTTTTTATATTCTTTTCCATTATGGTTTATCACAGAATATTGAATATAGTTGCCAGTGCTATATAGTGAGGACTTTTTATTTATTCATTCTATATATACCAGTTTGCATCTGTTAAACCCAAACTCTCAATCCAACCCTCTCCCATGCCCCTCTCCACTTGGCGACCACCAGTCTGTTTTCTACAACATATATTTATTGAGTCCTTTCTATATGCCAGACACTATTCTGGACATTGGAGGTAAAACAGTGCTTGTTTGTTAGAGACTTTCCATTCTGGTTGGGGATATAGAGAGCTTATTAAGAGGTTACGAGGGAATTGTTTAGTATGTAGGAATGTGATAAAAGTTCCAGAGAAATGTAAAGCAGGAAGAAGGGGGATGAAGAGAGCTGAGTTGGATAGTCGGGGTAGGCCTTACTTAGAAGGTGATGTTTGAACAAAAACATTTGAACGAAGCAGTACAGCTCTCTTAGGGAAACGACTACTCAGGTAGAATGGTCTTCAAAGGCCCTGAGATGGAAGTATGCCTGGAGTGCTGGAGGAGCTGTGAGGAGGCCATTTTGGGTGAAAGAAGTGAAGAAGGGAGAGAATAGTAGGAAATGAGGACAGGAAGGTAATGGGGACCAGATGTAGGCCTTGCAGATCTTATACTTCACACAGAGCAGGGATCTATTAGAGAGTTTGATCAGAGGAGTTCTAAGATCTACCTTATGTTCTAGAAGATTGCCCTTCATTCTGGTGTTGCAAATGGATGGGAATGTGAAGGATGGGAAGTAGAGGGAGTACTTAGGAGACTTTGTAATACTACTCATGTAAGATTATGGTGTCCTAGACTGGGGTGGTGCCAATGGAATGGTAAAAAGTAGCCAGATTTTGAATATATTCTAAACATGGAGAAAATAAGTTTTCTGGACTGATTGTGTGTGAGAATGTAACAAAGGAAAGCAGTCATTTCAAGAATGACTTTTTGGCCTGAAAAATTGGAAGAATGGAATTCCTATTAACTGAAATGGGGAAAGCCATTAGTGGAGTGGTAATGGGTAGGAAAACTCAAGTTTAATTTTGAACATATTACATTTATTAGTTGGAAATTTTCAAAGGTACACAAAAAAGATTAGTTCAGTGGATGCCATTGCCACTTCAGTAGCTACCTTATCTATTCTTTTTCTACTCAAGTATTTTAAAACAAATCCTGGACAACATACAATGCTATCCATGAGTATTTTGATTACTTTGAGTACTTTTATCTCTAACAAATCAGAACTTTTGGGGTTTTGGTTTTATCAAAACCACAGTACTTCCCTAAGACCTGTCTATATTAAGACAGATATATATACAGTATTGTGTCTTTAAATCTGGATATTTCTTTCCTAAAAGATAAACTAGGGGAAATTATCTTGTAAAATAATTGTTTGTCTTTTCCAAAGAATTTGTTAAATACTAGCTTGAAATATCTTGCTTGTCTGGTACATAAACAGTTTAATGTAGAGAAATCACATTTACATCAAAACTTTCTAGACTATATATTGCATAAAACAGCAATCAGTTTAGAGGAAGCATAATAAGAAAATATGTTCCCATCCCTGTGGGTTTACAATCTAAAAGATTAGAAATATGTAAACAGTTTTACACCCAGCAGTTACCATGGTCCTGAGGGGATTTGGAGTGAAGTCTGAGTGGTGCCTGGGATTTAGAGAATGTCTGGAAGGCTTGAGGATTTGTGCTTCTTTTACATGCATACATAAAGGAAATGGCAACCCACTCCAGTATTCTTGCCTGGAGAATCCCATGGAAAGAAGAGCCTTGTGGGCTACAGTGCATAGGATCGCAGAATCTGACATGACTGAAGTGAATGAGCATACATGCATATGAGGGTTAACTTTTAGGGAGGGGAGAAGGAGCTTAAAGTTTTCAAACACAAAAAAGTAGAGAGAATGGCAGATGAAACACCATATCCTGCATTTTATTCAGAGTTCCTTAATTGTTACCCAGTGTCCTTTTTCTGCTCCAGGATCTCATTACACATCATTTAGTTGTTTCCTTGGGCTCCTCTGGCTATAAGAGTTTTTTTTAGAAATATCTAGTTTTTGATAACCTTGACAATTTTGAGAAGTACTGGTCAGGCATTTTGCAGGATGCTCTTCTATTGGAATTTGCCTGATGTTTCTCATGACTGGGCTGGAGTTACCAGTTTTGGGGAGGAAAATCACAAAAGCAAAATGCCATTTTCATCATCTATCAAGGGCATATACTATCTACATGATATTGACCTTGATCACCTGGCTGAGGTGATGTTTGTCAGACTTTTCTACTGTTACTACTTTTGCCTTACGCTACCCCCCTTTCCATAGTACTCTTTGGAAAGAAGTCATTCTGCACAGCCCAAGCTTAAGGAATGTGGGTTATGCTTCCCCACCTTTAGGGTTGAATATCTGCATTTTTTCTTTTAATTTTTCCACATAGGAGATTTGGCTCTATCACATTTGTGAACACATTCAACCATTTCCTTATTTTTAAATTTTATTTATTTTTGGCTTCATTGGTTTTTCATTGCTGCACACAGGCTTTCTCTAGTTGCAGTGAGTGGGTTTCTCATTGCGGTGAGTTCTCATGTTGCAGGGCATGGGCTCTAGAGCACATGGGCTCAGCAGTTGTGGCACAAAGCCTTAGTTGCTCTGCGGCATGTGGAATCTTCCTGGACCAAGGATCAAACCCATGTCTCCTGCACTGGTAAGCAGATTCTTTACCACTGAGCCACCAGGGGAGCCTTCAACCATTTATTTATACCAGTGACTCATGGATATTTGTTTTAGATTTTGGGTTATAAAAGCACTGCTACTTTAATTTTATTGCTCAAATTGTTGCAACTTGGGTCATTGGGAGTTCTTTCATTTAGCTCCTGTTACATCTTCCCACCAGTCTGTTGTTTTGGTTTGTTTTGGTAACTCTTTCTTTCTGGCACTACCAGGTGCTTCCAGCTCACTGTGTGTATTTCCTGCCCTGATCCTAGAATCAGCCATTTCTTGGAGGAGCCCTGGTTCCTGGTGTGCTTAGTCTTTCAGTCATGTCCAACTCGTTGAGACCCTATGGACTGTAGCCCAGGCTCCTCTGTCCATAGGATCCTCCAGGCAATAATACTGGAATAGGTTGCCATTATTTTCTCTAGGGAATATTCCCAACCCAGGGATTGAACCCAGGTCTCCCACATTGCAGGCGGATTCTTTACCATCTGAGGCACCGGGAAAGCCCTGGTTCCTGGTAATGGAGTGATATTAGAAACTAAGACCTGTGTGTTAGGTGTGCTCATTGCTACTAGGGTGTTTGCTGTAGTATTTTAAAGCAAAAAAAAAAAAAAAAAAAAGCAATTCCTTGGCATCGTGTCGTTTAATACCTTAAAGTATCTGGTAAAAAATAAGGATATCTTCTTAAATAATGTCACAATATCCATCCTGTGGCTGCCAACACATTACCACAAATTTGGTGACTTAAAACAACAAATTCTCTCCTGGTTCTAGACGCCAGAATTCTGAAATTAGCCTGTTTTAAGAACCCCATTTCCTCAGAAGATTCTAAGAATCCATTTTTGTCTCTTCTACCTTCTGGTTCCCCCAGACATTCTGCTTTGCTCTGATCTCTACCTTCTTGGTCACAAGTTGTCTCTCCTTTTTTTCTGTGTCTTCTCTGTGTCTGTCACATCTCTTTCTGCCTCACTAGGGATTCTTCTTATTGGATGTAGGGCCCACCCAGATAATCCAGGAAAATTCCTTAATCCTTTCAAGATCATCTCAAAATCATTAATCACACATTTTGCCAAATAAGGTAATATTTACAGGTTCCTGGAATTAAGACAAGGATATATTGGGTGGGAGGGGGTGTTGTCACCATTCAGTAAACTAACTAAAAAACTTAAATGATTTAACGTTATCTATGTTCTCAATGTCCCCTGTCTATATTCAGATTTCTCTAGTGTCTCAAAAGACAATTGCAGTTGGCTTATTTGAATCAGTATCTAAACAAGGTCCACTCATTAATGTGATTATGTCTCTAAAGTAGGAAACCTCACTCTTTATTTATACTCTGAAATTGTTGAAGAAATGAGGTCATTCCTCTATATATTGGCCTACATTCTGGATTTGTCAGATGGCCTTCTTGTAACAAGTTTCTCTTTATTTCCTATAAGCTGGAAGTTGGAGCCAAAATCTTGATTAGATTCAGATTCAACTGATTTTTAGAAATATACTACTTCCTAATGTTACTGTGTAGTTCAAATTGCATCACATCATGAGATAATTTACAGCTGATCAATACCTGTTGCCTGAATCAATTATTAAGTGTCTTTGCTGTGGCCCAGATTGCTTTCCTTAAATTAGTTTCATCTCTTATTGTTACCATTATTTCTGTAGCAGACTATTTAGAAAAGCTCTTTTCGCCCTCCAGTTTTTTGAGATCTCCGAAATCGTTAGAACTAGGGACATCTGAGTCTGAGGGGGCACTATCTATCTTGCCTGGGGAGATAATTAATTGAGTCAGTGTTTCCTAAAGTTCACACTTGACGCTCAGAAAGCAGGTGATTGTCCTTGGAGCTTGCTGCTTAGGTTGGGACTAGGGGAAGGTAGGTAGAGCGAAGCATAGGGGATCTGGCGATCTCTTCTTTCCTGGGGTCAAACTCAAAGGCTTTTAACTGGAAAGTACTACAAGAAAATTATTTAATGAAGTCTGAGTTCTTTGGTTTTAAAAGAGCGAATTAAGGCACGGCCAAAGAAAGAGTCCATAAGAGTTAGGAAGAACCAAAGTATAGAGGATTCTGCAGTCCCGGAACGTGGCCTTGTAAGGCTTTAACCTCGAGACTACATCTCCCAGAATTCCGCTCTGCGAGTCCCACCGCGTTGAAGCGGCTGCGCGTGCGCGAGCCGCTGTGACGGCCGCCTTTCCAAGCTGCACAAACCCCGAGATTCCGCGCCTGCCTGGGATCGCCCCTTCAGGCCCTCAGTGCGTCCGCTGGGGGCGCGCGCAGTGCGTGTCTGGAGGCAGCCGCGCCGGCCGCTGAGAGAGCGGGTCGCGTGGCCGTGCGTGGTTGCTAGGGGCGCCTTAGGCCGCCCGCTCGCCCGGCAGGCCGAGGGAGGAAGCAGCGCGGAGCCGGTGTCCAGCCGCAGCGAAGCTGAGTCCGCTGGGTGAGTGTGGCCGCGGAGCCGCGGGAACGATCCTCTGCCGGCTCGACTCTCTCGCCCTTTCTTCTGCCCCGGGCCTTTTGACGCGGCCCCCAGCCCTCTGGCCACTCCTGCCCCAGCCCTGCTTCCTGCCAGCCACCTCTCCATCACCTGGGAGGAGAGGGATCCGCGGCCAGGTCTTCGTGCCTCCTCGGAACCCCTCTGCACCCTCCCCTGCCCCCTTTCCCGCCGCGCCCAGTGAACTTGGTCTCCGCCCCTCTGGTTCCCCGAGCCCTGATGTATCCTTTCACCTTAGGCCTTCAGTCTCCTTTCCCGCCCCTCTATAGTTTAAATTCCCCTCGCTTTAGTGTGAGCCCAAGCTCCTCTGAGGCCTCACGGCTGAATTTAACAATGGATACTCCGCACTCCGCTTTTAAGTTCTCCATCTTCACTGCCTGTAGAGAAATAGTTTCCTTAACTGTAGAGAATTTAACTCTTCATATGTTCGTCAATCCATTACTTCCTTTAATCATTCAACAATTTTTAATAAGCATCGACAACTACTTAGTGAGCCAGGGCATTATGGAAGACACTGGGGGATTCAGAGGTGCACAGGGCAGGCGTGTTTGCACAGAGTTTAGGGGAAATTTTAAGCATGTAGACAGCATTTGTCATATTGTGTGGTGTGTGTTCTAATAGAACATTAGAAAAATGTTTAACCCAAATTTATTTGGAAAACTCTATTTTCACATTTCCAATCTGCATCTAGGAAATGTTTTAATCCTTCCTTGAGGAGTTACTCCTACCTACTCAGATACTCCAGACTCCATCTTCCTTAACTTAATTACCTGTTGATTTAGGCAGTCAACAAGTAGCAGGGGGACCCTTTGGGAAAGTGTTCCATTCCATCCTTAATTATTTGCAATAAATACTGAAAACCACCCCCCTTAGTTCCCAAAAGTTACCAGCTCTTTATTGATTGGACTGAATGTAGCATTGAAAAATTATCAATGTTTTCTGGGAATAAGGAGGTGAGAGGACCTTCCAGATACAAAGTATCTTTAGTAAAGATATGGCAAGGCCTGAAAAGAGAACTGGAAACAGTCTGACAGACCTGAGCTGGGTTTGGAGGGAACTTTACTGCTGAATCCTATCCCACTCTTTGCTGCCCCATGGATTGTAACTTGCCAGGCTCCTCTGTTCGTGAGATTTCCCAGGCAAGAATACCAGAGTGGGTTGCCATTTCTTTCTCCAGGGAATCTTTCTGACCAGAAATCAAACTTGAGCCCTGATGCAGTGGAAGCTCAGTCTTAAGAACTGGAAAACAAGGGAAGCCCCACACACAGTTTTAGAAGAATCAATTTCTAGATCTTGAGCTTCCAAATGAACTCCTTTGAAACTGACCTTACAAAAAAAGGGATAGAGAGTGTCATATCTCTTATGCTTCCAAATTTTACTATAGTGTGTTATTCTGTGTATAAAAACTTCAGTTTGGGGGCAGTCCCAAGATGGCGGAGGAGTAGGACAGGGAGACCACTTTCTCTCCCACAAATTCATCAAAAGGTCATTTGAATACCGAGCAACTTCCACAAAATAACTTTTGAATGCTGGCAGAGGACACCAGGCACCCGGAAAGGCAGCCCATTCTCTTCGAAAGGAGGTAGGACAAAATATAAAAGACAAAAAGAGAGCCAAAAGAGTTAGGGAAGGAGATCCGTCCTGGGGAGGGGGTCGTGAAGGAGAAGAAGTTTCCAAACAGCAGGAAACCCTCTCACTGGCGGGCCTGTGGGCAGTTTTCGAATCTCAGAGGGCGATTTAACCAGGAAAGAGAAAAAAAACAACCCACAGAATACGCGCCTAACCGTAACTCCCACCAGAGAAGTAGCCCAGTCTCAGGCACGCATCTGAGGTATCGGGGGCTGGACAGGGAGGCATGAGCTGCATGCTTTAGGGTAAGGACTGGGCCAGAATGCCCTGAGGACAATCTGAGGGAGCTAACATGAGCTATCAACCCAAACTGTGGGATAGCCAGAGAGGGAAAAAAAAGAAAGAACTTCCCCTCGAAAGACTCACCTAACCCCACCTGCAGCCTGGCTGGCTCATAGAACAAAGGGTTGAGCAGATACCAAAGGAGAGCTAGCTGGCTGCGTACAGGATCCTCCCCCCACTGGAGGCAGAAAGGCAGGTGGTCAGCAGCCAGAGCCAGAAGACAAGGGGCAATTTTGGCCCCAGAGACTGGCATCCTCCACCAAACTGTGAGCAGCCTCCCAGTTGCTAACTATGTCTTCCTGGGATCCTGGATGGTTGACATCTGCCAGTAGGGTCAAAGCCTGAGATCAGCTCCCCGGAGGAGACACACGGCACACCTGAGACTGTGCTTTCGCTGCGTACCCCGGAAACCAAGAGGCTGGGACAGGGGAGGTGATTAAGATGCATGGCCCATCTGGGACAGTGTATTCGCCAAGCACCTGGTCGCCTGAGCTGCTCAGACCTGGAAAGGGCACAAAAGGCATGCCCAACTGAGTCAATTCCCTTGTGGAGTACCTGAGAACCTAAACCTGAGCAGCTTAGACCTGGAAAGTGCGCAAAATGCAGGGCCCGCTTTGGACAGTACCCCTGCAGAGCAACCTGGAGCCTGAGCAGTGTAGACGTGGAAAGCACACGCTGTCGTGAGCTGGGGCAAACCCAGTGTGGTCCATACATTGTGAGCACTCCCCACACATGCCAGTGATATTTGTTTGCAGTGTTCCACCCTCCCCACAACACAACTGAACAAGTGAGCCTAAATAAGTGATCACCTTCACCCCTTTGTGTCAGAGCAGAAATTAGACACCGAAGAGACTTGCAAACAGAGGAAGCCAAAATAAACGAAGAGGAAACCACTCTGGAAGTGACAGATGCAACAGATTAAAACCCTGTAGTTAACATTGACTAACCATTGGAAGGGGCCTATTAGACCTTGAGAACAAGTACAAGCTGGAACAAGAACTGTCTGAAACTGAACTGACCCCACACTATCCATAACAGCTCCAGAAAAATTCCTAGATATATTTTTGCTATTATCATTTTTTAATTTTTAAGTTCTTTATTACTCCTTTAATTTTCATTTGTATAACCTACTATTACCTTGCAAAAAAAAGACCCTATTTCTAAAGCAAATTTCATACATATATTTTTTTTAATTTTTGTGATTGACTTTGTTTTGTATTTTATAACACTGTATTTTTGAGAATCTAACCACTACTCTAGATTTTTAATTTTTGCTTTTTGGTATTTGTTTTCAACTTTGTACCTTTAAGAATCTGATCTTCAGTATCTTTTTTCACTTAGGGGTGTGAATACTGGCTTGATTGCTCTCTGCCCTGTTGACTCTCCCTTTTCTCCCTCAGGTCATCTCTATCTCCTCCCTTCCCCTTATCTTCTCTGCTTAACTCTGAATCTCTCTAGGTGTTCTGGGCTGTGGAGAACACTTAGGGAACTGATTACTGGCTAGATTGATCTCTCCCCTTTTGACTCCCCCATCTTCTCCATCTGGTCACCTCTGTCTCCCTCCTCCCTCTTCTCTCTGTAACTCCGTGAACCTCTCTGGGTGTTCCAGACTGTGGAGAGTGCATAGGGAATTGTTTACTGGCTAGATTGCTCACTCCCCTTTTGACTCCCCCTCCTTTCCTCCTGGTCACCTCTATTTCCCTCCTCCCTCTTCTCTTTTCCATGTAATTTTGTGAGACTCTCTGGGTGTCCCTCACTGTGGAGAATCTAGATGTTTTATCATCTGTGCTGTATGGATAGAGAAGTCTTGAGGCTACTGTAAGAATAAGACTGAAAACCAGAGGCAGGAGGCTTAAATCCAAAACTTGAGAACACCAGAGAACTCCTGATTCCAGGGAACATTAATAGACAAGAGCTGATCCAAAAGCCTCCATACCTACACTGAAACCAAGCTCCACCAAGAAGCAACAAGTTCCAGAGCAAGACATACAATGCCAATTCTCCAGCAATGCAGGAACACAGGCCTGAGCATTAAAATACAGGCTGCCCAAAGCCATGCCAAACCCATAGACACCCAAAAACTTACTACTGGACACTTCATTGCACTCCAGAGAGAGATCCAGCTTCACCCACCAGAACACAGATGCAAGCTCCCCTAACCAGGCAGGAAACCTTGACAAGCCACTAGACCAATCCCACTCACAGGGATCAAGCTCCACAATAAAGAGGAACCACAGACTTACAGCCTACAGAAAGGCCACCCCAAACACAGCCATCTAAACAAAATGAAAAGGCAGAGAAATATTCAGCAGGTAAAGGAGCATGATAAATGTCCACCAAACCAAACAAAAGAGGAGGAGATGGGGAGTCTACCTGGAAAAGAATTCAGAATAATGATAGTAAAGATGATCTAAAATCTTGAAAACAAAATGGAGTTACAGATAAATAGAATAGAGACAAGGATTAAGAACATGCAAGAAATGTTTAACAAGGACTTAGAAGAAATAAAAAAGAGTCAATCAATTATGAATAATGCAATAACTGAGATCAAAAGCACTTTGGAGGGAACCAACAGTAGAATAACTAAGGCAGAAGATAGGATAAGTGAGGTGGAAGATAGAATGGTGGAAATAAGTGAAGCAGAGAGGAAAAAAAAAATGAGGACAACCTCAGAGACCTTTGGGACAATGTTCAACACCCCAACATTCAAATCATAGTCCCAGAAGAAAAAGACAAAAAGAAAGGGCATGAGAAAATACTTGAGAAGATAATGATTGAAAACTTCCCTAAAATGGGGAAGGAAATAGCCACCCAAGTCCAAGAAACCCAGAAAGTCCCAACCAGGATAAATCCAAGGTGAAACACCCCAAGACACACATTAATCAAATTAAAGATCAAACACAAAGAGCAAATATTAAAAGCAGCAAGGGAAGAGCAGCAAATAATACAGAAGGGGATCCCCATAAGGATAACAGCTGATCTTTTAATAGAAACTCTTCAGGCCAGAAGGGAATGGCCAGACATAATTAAAGTGATGAAAGAGAAAAATCTACCCAGAATACTATACCCAGCAAGGATCTCATTCAAATATGCAGGAGAAATGAAAGCTTTACAGGCAAGCAAAATCTGAAAGAGTTCAGCACCACCAAACCAGCTCTTCAGCAAATGCTAAAGGATCTTCTCTAGACAGGAAACACAGAAAAGGTTTATAAACTCGAGCCCACAACAACAAAGTAAATGGCAACAGGATCATACTTACCAGTAATTGCCTTAAATGTAAATGGGTTGAATGCCCCAACCAAAAGACAAAGACTGGATAAATGGATACAAAACAAGACCCCTATATATGCTGTCTACAAGAGATCCACCTCAAACCAAGGGACACGTGCAGACTGAAAGTGAAGGGCTGGAAAAAGATACTTCATGCAAATGGAGACCAAAAGAAAGAAGGAGCAGCAATACTTATATCAGATAAAATAGACTTTGAAATAAAGGCTGTGAAAAGAGACAAAAAAGGGCATTACAGAATGATCAAAGGATCAATCCAAGAAGAAGATATAACAATTATAAATATATATGCACCCAACATAGGAGAATCACAATATGTAAGACAAATTCTGACAAATATGAAAGGGGAAATTAACAGTAACACAATAATAGTGGGAGACTTTAATACCCCACTCACACCTATGGCTAGATCAATCAAACAGAAAATTAGCAAAGAAACACAAACTTTAAATGATACAATGGACCAATTAGACCTAGTTGATATCTATAGGACATTTCACCCCAAAACAACTAATGTCACCTTTTTCTCAAGTGCACAGACAACATTCTCCAGGATAGATCACATCCTGGGCCATAAATCTAGCCTTGGTAAATACAAAAAAAAATTGAAATCATTTCAAGTATCTTTTCTGATCACAATGTGGTAAGATTAGATGTCAACTACAGGAAAAAAACTATTAAAAATGCAAACATATGGAGGCTGGACAACACACTTCTGAATAATCAACAAATCACAGAAGATATCAAAAAAGAAATCAAAATATGCATAGAAACAAATGAAAATGACAACATGACAACCCAAAACCTATGGGATTTAGTAAAAACAGTGCTAAGGGGAAGGTTCATAGTAATACAAGCTTACCTCAAGAAACAAGAGAAAAGTCAAATAAATAACCTAAAGTTACACCTAAAGCAACTAGAAAAAGGAGAGATGAAGAACCCCTGGATTAGTAGAAGGGAAGAAATCATTAAAATAAGGACAGAAATAAAGAGAAATAAAAGAGACTATAGTAAAAGTCAACAAAACTAAAAGCTGGTTCTTTGAGAAGATAAAATAGACAAACTATTAGCCAGGGAGAAGGATCAAATTAACAAAATTAGAAATGAAAATGCAGAAATCACAACAGACAACAGAGAAATGCAAAGGATCATAAGAGACTACCATCAGCGACTATATGACAATAAAATGGACAACTTGGAAGAAATGGATGAATTCTTAGAGAAGTGTAACCTTCCAAAACTGAACCAGGAAGAAATAGAAAATCTTAAAAAACCCAATATGAGCATGGAAATCAAAACTGTAATGAAAAAATCTTCCAATAAACAAAAGCCCAGGACCAGATGGCTTCACAGGTGAATTCTGCCAAAATTTAGAGAAGAGGTAACACCTATCCTACTCAAACTCTTCCAGAAAATTGCAGAGGAATGTAAACTGCCAAACTCATTCTATGAGGCCACCACCACCCTAATACCCAAACCAGACAAAGATGCCACAAGAAAACTACAGACCATTATCACTGATGAACATAGACGCAAAAATCCTCAACAAAATTCTAGCAAACAGAATCCGACAACATATTAAAAAGATCATACATCATGACCAAATGGGCTTTATCCCAGGGATGCAAGGATTCTTCAATATTTGCAAATCAATGTGATATACCACATTAACAAATTGAAAGATAAAGACCATATGATTATCTCAATAGATGCAAAGAAATCTTTGGACAGAATTCAACATCCATTTATGATAAAAACCCTCCAGAAAGCAGGCATAGAAGGAACATACCTCAACATAATAAAAGCCATATATGATAAACCCACAGCAAACATTATCCTCAATGGTGAAAAATTGAAAGCATTTCCCCTGAAGTCAGGAACAAGACAATGGTGCCCACTCTCACCACTACTATTCAACATAGTTTTGGAAGGTTTAGTCACAGTAATCAGAGAAGAAAAAAGGATTCCAGATTGGAAAAGAAGAAGTAAAACTCTTACTATTTGCAGATGACATGATCCTCTACATGGAAAACCCTAAAGACATCAGACAATTACTAGAGCTGATCAATGAATATAGTAGAATTTCAGGATATAAAACTAATACACAGAAATCCCATACACTAACAATGAGAAAACAGAATGAGTAATAAAAGAAACAATTCCCTTCACCATTGCTATGAAAAGAATAAAATATTTAGGAATAAATCTACCTAAAGAAACAAAAGACCTATGTATAGGAAACTATAAAACACTGATGGAAGAAATCAAAGATGACACAAATAGATGGAGAAATATACATGTTCATGATCGGAAGAATCAATATAGTAAAAATGGGTATAAAACCCAAAGCAATCTATAGATTCAATGCAATCCCTATCAAGCAACCAACAGTATTTTTCTTTTTTTTTTTTTTATTGTTTTTGCCATACATTGTCATGATATCACCATGGGTTTACATATGCTTCCCCTCCGGAACCTCCCTCCCTCCTCCCTCCCCCCCGGGAAATCTCGCTGCACCAGTCCCGAGCATCAATCCTGGGCTGGCGATTGATTAGACACATGACAATTAACATGCTTCAATGCCCTTCTCCCATATCATCCCACCCTTACCCTCATCCACAAAGTCCACGAGTCTATTCTATACATCTGCGTTCCTTTTGTTGTCTCGCATGTTGGGTTCTCGTTACCGTCTTTCTAAATTCCATATATATGCGTTAATATACTGTATTGTTGTTTTTGCTTCTGGCTTACTTCACTCTGGATAATGGGCTCCAGTTTCGTCCATCTGAGTAGAATTGCTTCAAATGAATTTTTTTTTAATGCTGAGTAATATTCCATTGTGTATGGGACCTAATTAAAATTAAAAGCTTTTGCACAACAAAGGAAAATATAAGCAAGGTGAAAAGACAGCCTTCAGAATGGGAGAAAATAATAGCCAATGAAGCAACAAACAAACAATTAATCTCAAAAATATACAAACAACTCCAGCTACATTCTAGAAAAATAAACAACCCAATTAAAAAGTGGGCCAAAGAACTTAACAGACATTTCTCCAAAGAAGATATAAAAATGGCTAACAAACACATGAAAAGATGCTCAACATCACTCATTATCAGAGAAATGCAAATCAAAACCACAATGAGGTACCACTTGACACCAGTCAGAATGGCTGCCATCCAAAAGTCTACAAGCAATAAATGCTGGAGAGGATGTGGAGAAAAGGGAACCCTCTTACACTGTTGGTGGGAATGCAAACTAGTACAGCCACTATGGAAAACAGTGTGGAGGTTCCTTAAAAAGCTGCAAATAGACCTACCATATGACCCAGCAATCCCACTACTGGGCATATACACCGAGGAAACCAACAGTATTTTTCACAGAACTAGAACAAATAATTTCACAATTTCTATGGAAATACAAAAAACCTCGAATAGCCAACGCAGTCTTGAGAAAGAAGAATGGAACTGGAGAAATCAACCTGCCTGACTTCATACTATACCACAGAGCTACAGTCATCAAGATAGTATGGTACTGGCACAAAGACAGAAATATAGATCAATGGAACAAAATAGAAAGCCCAGAGATAAATCCATGCACCTATGGACACCTTATCTTTGACAAAGGAGGCAAGAATATACAATGGAGAAAAGACCATCTTTTTAACAAGTGGTGCTGGGAAAATTGGTCAACCACTTGTAAAAGAATGAAACTAGAACACTTTCTAACACCATACACAAAAATAAACTCAGAATGGATTAAAGATCTAAACATAAGACTATAAAACTCCTAGAGGAAAACATAGGCAAAACACTCTCTGACATAAATCACAGCCGGATCTCCTATGACCCACTTCCCAGAGTAATGGAAATAAAAGCAAAAATAAACAAATGGGACCTAATTAAACTTAAAAGCTTTTCCACAGTGAAAGAAACTATAAGCAAGGTGAAAAGACAGTTTTCAGAATGGGAGAAGATAATAGCAAATGAAGCAACTGACAAAGAATTAATCTCAAAAATATACAAGCAGCTCCTGCAGCTCAATACCAGAAAAATAAATGACCCAATCAAAAAATGGGCCAAAGAACTAAACAGACATTTCTCCAAAGAAGACATACAGATGGCTAACAAACACATGAAAAGATGCTCAACAGCACTCATTATCAGAGAAATGCAAATCAAAACCACAGTGAGGTACCATCTCACGCCAGTCAGAATGGCTGCTATCCAAAAGTCTGCAAACAATAAATGCTGGAGAGGGTGCGGAGAAAAGGGACCCAACCCTCTTACACTGTTGGTGGGAATGCAAATTCGTACAGCCCCTATGGAGAACAGTGTGGAGATTCCTTTAAAAACTGGAACTAGACCTGCCATATGACCCAGCAATCCCACTGCTGGGCATCCATACCAAGGAAGCCAGAATTGAAAGAGACACGTGTACCCCAGTGTTCATGGCAGCACTGTTTACAGTAGCTAGGACATGGAAGCAACCTAGATGTCCATCGGCAGACGAATGGATAAGAAAGCTGTGGTACATAGACACAATGGAATATTACTCAGCTATTAAATAACACATTTGAATCAGTTCTAATGAGGTGGATGAAACTGGAGCCTATTGTACAGAGTGAAGCAAGTCAGAAAGAAAAACAATACAGTGTATTAATGATATATATGGAATTTAGAAAGAAGGTAACGATGCCCCTATATGCGAGACTGCAAAAGAGACACATATAAAGAACAGACTTTTGGACTCTGTGGGAGAAGGTGAGGGTGGGATGATTTGAGAGAATAGCATTGAAACATATATATTACCATATGTGAAATAAGTCACCAGTCCAAATTCAATGCATGAAACAGGGCACTCAAAGCTCGTGCACTGAGACAACCCTGAGGGATGGGATGGGGAGGGAGGTGGGAGGGATTCAGGATGGGGGACACATGTACACCCATGGCTGATTCATGTCAGTGTATGGCAAAAACCCTTACAATATTGTAAAGTAATTAGCCTCCAATTAAAATAAATAATTTAAAAAAATTTCAGGTTGGCAAATGAAATATTTTGGAAATACTGATTACAAGGAGGCCTCCTTTGGTTATTAAGTTACCTCAAAAATCTAGAAAGCTTCCTGTGTTCCCATGTGTAATACATATTGTTGTTAAGGTGAAACTTATTCTTTGTTGGGATATTCTGAATTCAGAAGAATACAACGGTTAAATGAGTCTAAAATGTTTCTGGGACAACAGATTTTTCAAGCTATATTGGATAAAACTTCCATAGAATTTTTTAAAAGAGATGTCTTTTAGTTTGGTTGTTGGTGTTTTAGTCACTAAGTCGTGTCCAATTCTTTGCTACCCATGGACTGTAGCCTGCCAGGCTTCTCTGTCCATGGGATTTCCCAGGCAAGAATACTAGAGTGGGTTGCCATTTCCTTCTCCAGGAGATCTTCCTGACTCAAGGATTGAACCTGGGTCTCCTGCATTGCAGGTGACTGTTTACTGACTGAGCCACCAGGGAAGCCCTGTCTTTTAGTTTAGATGTGTGTTATTCAATCAGGTAGTTAAAACTCACTAAATCATCATGAAGTGTTTATTTCAATTACAGTTAACCCTTACCTTAATTCTTTCTATAAATTGATTAATATTTTCTACCTTCTCTTAACAAAAGGATAAACTTGTTTAAACTTGTGATGAAACATTTTGGAGTTCAACTTTAAGATGTACAAAAAATACATGGGTTTAAATTTTTTTTTTTGTTTTGGCCTGTATCGTCTGGTTTGTGGGATCTCAGTTCTCTGACCAGGGATTGGAACCTGGGCCAAATCCTAACCACTAGTCCACCAGGGAACTCCGCAAGGAATATATGGTTTTAAAAATTACTAGGGGAATTCTTGGATAAAATCTGAAAGAGTATATTGCAGGAAAACTGTGGAAAGAAAATTAGCAGGAAGGTAACATCAAATTTGTCTTTAAGGTTCCTGTAGTGTCAGTGTGCAGTTTAAATAAGTAAGATTTTGGACTGAAATCTGGAAGTCTGTGAGAAAACTAGAGACCAGAGACCGTGAGGGCTTTATGGTGGTTGAAATGGGGGAGAGGGTTTAGAGAGAGATTAACAGTGGTAGGGACTTCCCTGGTGGCTCAGCTGGTCAGGAATCTACCTGCAATGTGGGAGACCTGGGTTCGATCCCTGGGTTGGGAAGATCCCCTGGAGAAGGGAATGGCTACCCACTCCAGTATTCTGGCCTGGAGAATTCCATGGCCTGTATAGTCCATGGGGTTGTGAAGAGTCGGACACAACTGAGCAACTTTCACTTTAACAGTGGTAGAGTGGACAAAATCTGGTGGCAAGGTAGATGCCAGGAGAGTGGGACAGGAAGCAGTCTAGAATGGTCCTAGGTTTCTGAATTTAATGATCAAGTGGGTGGTGCTACAGGATGAGGCATAAGGAGAAGGGGCAGCTTTGAGGAGAAAGGTAAAGAAGTTACACTTTGGACATGGTGAGTTGAGGCTCCTTCAGCCTGAGAGGTTGTTCTGTAGGTTTGAGTGATGGAAGAAAATTGGAAAATGTAGGACGTGGTTGAGGTCATGGGATAAGAGAGGCTGCTCTGGGAGAGACTGTGTTAATAGTTGCATTTGCCATTTATTGAGCACTTACTGTGTGCCAGACAAAGGGAGAAGACTGCACGTGGAGGATATTGACTTTGAGGGAGTATGTAGGGGGAAAGGGATTGAAGAACGGAGGCAGAATATTCAAAGTCAAATCCAAAAATGAGTATGTAAATGAAAAGTTATCACTTGCTGAAAAACTGTTAGTCGCTCAGACGTGTCCAACTCTGCGACACCATGGTCTATAGCCTGCCAGGCTCCTCTGTCCATAGAATTCACCAGGCAAGAATAGTGGAGTGGATAGCCATTCCCTTCTCCAGAGGATCTTCCCCACCCCGCGATTGAACTCGGGTCTTCTGCATTGCAGGGTACCTTTAACCACAGGATCTGGTACTCATTATGTGGAGTTGAGTTTAGCTTTCCTGTTAGATGCCTTCCTCCTATGACCTTGGAATTGTCTAGTCATAGTCTTCCTAGACTTGAGCATGAAATCAGATGCTTTGATCTGTCAGTGAAATGTGAGAAAACTTTTCTTTAATGCTCTTAACTTCTCACAGTCTCTTCTGGCAGAATTGGGAAGCCAGACCTGGTGTTTTGGAATAAATACTGAGAATGCTAATTTCTGTTAGGCTCTGAAATCAAAAAGACCTCATCCTTAGGAGCCTCTTGGATATTCAGGGCAGGCAGTGCTATTGTAGACCAGAGCTTTCAAGCTTTTTGGTCTCTACATGAACTTGTCTTAAAGATCTTTGGAATCTAAAGTATATTCTTTTTAATGTGGAATATATATCTACTCCACATTAGAAATTGAAGTATTTATTAATTCACTTAGAAATAATAAACTCATTACAAATAAACATAAGTAGCATTTTTAAAAATGAAAAATGCTATTGTTTCAAAAATGTTAGTGAGAAGAGTAGCATTATTTTTGAGAATCTTCTTAATGTCTGGTTTAATTGGAGACAGCTGGATTTTCCTATTTGTTTCTGTTTTTCAGTTGGTTCAGTGTGTTGTTTGGTTGAATTATGTGGATTATCTAGCCTCATATAGAGAATTAGTTGGAAGACGGAGGAGTGTTTCTGTAGCCCTTTCAGATAGTGGGTATTCTTTGGTACTACACAGACATTAACAAGGGGTAGTGTTATGAAGGTTAGCTGCTGTGGAATCTTTATCTTATCAGGGAGCTTTTCATACTTTGTTACATTAGAATCCATTGGTCTCTCTCTGACTTTGACCAAATTTTTACCCATGTCTGATTTTTTGACATTGTGTGATAGATAATTTGGAAAATACTGGTTCATTGAGTTGTTGCCACATTCTATTTGACAGTATAAAAAAATATCACCACAGCCATCAGAAAAATGGTTAAGTATTGGGAAGCTGTCAAGCTCATGGTGGCAGGTACAGTTTTGCCCAAAATCTCATTTTCTCTTGGAAGCGCAAATTTTTTCATTGGCAACAGACACTGTCAGTTGTTTCTCTTGAAGTGACAGGCTTCCTCTGTTTCATTTTCTAGAGAACGCCTGCCAAGTATCAAAGTCTGAATAACCATCACTTGTATATCCTTCATTCTTTCAAGTAAACATGATGTTCCGCAGAAAAATTTTGCAATTCAAACAAGTGCTTTACTTACAGACAACCATTGTCTTCTGTCTTATATGTACTTCTCATTTTATCACACAGAATGTTAAAAAGATGTATTTGAGGATCGGGATTTCATTTTTTACTGCGTCATCAAGGACATTCTTCAGTAAACCTGGCACTTCTTCTTTTGCTGTGCAGTGAAGAAGTGTCTGGTGGTGAAAAATCTCACGTGGTACCTTTGGCTCTACTCCTACTCAGGAAACAGCAGTTTGACCCACCATTGCTCTTGCACCACCAGTGGAAAGGCTGGCACAGTTCAAAAGGCAAATCACATCTTAGTTTGGTTATGGAAATAGTTTCACCTACTGGAACCCCTGAAAAGGCCCACACTTTGAGGACCACTGCCTTCAAGCTCACTGAAGGTTTCTTTCTGAAGCTGCTGAAGGTCAGGGCTTCAGGAGAGCTAGTCACTTAGTTATGTTAGGATGTACTTAATCGCTCAGTCATGTCCGACGCTTTGTGACTCCATGGACTGTAGCCCACCAGGCTCCTCAGTCCATGGGATTCTCCAGGCAAGAATATTGGAGTGGTTTGCTATTCCCTTTGCCAGAGGATCTTCCCAATCCAGGGACTGAATCCAGGTCTCCTGCATTGCAGGCAGATTCTTTACCATCTGAGCCACCAGAGAAGCCCCTAACTACGTCAAGCCTTCAACTGTTTCCACTTTTCAGTAATCTGCAGATGTACCCCCTTTAGCTTTAGCTGCTATAAGCTGTTTTTTCCCCCTGAGGTTGGCTGACTACTTTTGCAGTAACTGTGTTTTCTACAAGAGCTTCCCCTCTCAACTTCTATTGGCCCTCCCATCTCATTAGGGTTGAAGTGTTGGCCTTTCTTTCTCAATAGGGCTTTACAGAAGTTCCATGCTCCTCCAACTTTCTTTAGGGAGACAGAGTTTGGGATTTATCTCTTACAAGAAAATGTGTCTGATTCCTACACTCCTCATTCTGTTTGATTCCAGCCAAGTCACTTCTATCTCCTTACATAACTATTGGGCAACTAAAGTGATCTCATCAGAGATCTTGTGACTCTAGACTCTGAACCATTTCTGATGTCCTGAGTTCCCCTGGTGACTGAGGGAAACTTTCATATGGAAGAAGAAAAGGAAACTGCAGATCCCAAGATCCACACACTCCTGTAATATAGGAGAGTGATACAGTGTGTAATGAATCATTGCTTTCTGTAGAAATAGATACCTTGTCCAAGTTGGTTTGGTCTGGCCTGGCCTCTGGAGACTGAGATAGTAGTCTTGGATTTTCTAACATAGGCTGCTCAATATTCACTCTCACTTAGGGAGGAAACTTGAGGCAAAATGCCTGAGAAAGAGTGGAAGGCAGAATGAGATAGACAGCTTCTGAATGTTGTCTAAAGATGGCGGGGCAGGATGTTGAGATTCCTGAGACTGGATGCTTTAGAAGAAGAATTGATCCAGGGAAGGCAGGCAGGATGCTACTACAACAGACCTGCATTTGGTGAGGGACTAGGAATTGGACAGAGCTACCCGTGCAAATAGAAAGAGATGTTTGAGGCCATTTTGTTTATTTTCAGAATGCTCTGCAGTTCTTTACTTTTCTTATCCCCTCAGGGGAAAAAATTGTTTTATTTTTAACAGTTTTTTGGAGGTATAACTGACCTAGAAAATATTCATTACCTTCAAGTCAATTATTTTTTAAACTTTATTCTAGGAACCCTTAACATCTCATGATGTTTTGGGGGAGAAGACTTGGGCAGTGTTGCTGAGGAGGAGGCCAGACTAGGACAGTTATCTTCCAACTTCTACTAACATAGCTGTGCATTTATCTATTACAGATACATAAGATTTCCCTATAAAAACCATCGGGGGCTTATGAAGCATATTCATTTGAAAAGAGAACAGTGGTAAAAGATAGCTTTTGCAAAACATCAAATTAGAGGAATGAATACACAGCAGATCTTCATGGCTGGGATGGGACTTGAGTTGTTCCTGGAAAAGGTAAATGCTGGGCCACTTGGGTACAGTGTTCCTGGCACTGAAGATTCATGCAGGGGGATGTGGAGCAGTGTGTATGGGGAGTGAGAGGCACAGTTGTCTTCACCCAGCCCTGAGGTGGTGTGCAGTGGGGGCCCATGGCTATGAGGGAAAGCAGGCTTGGCTATGGTGCAGATGAGGATGCAGTGGTGGGCCCTTGGGTGCTTCACCACAAAGGGGTTCAGCATAGTGTTTCCAACCTGCCTTTTGTCTTCTACCTAAAGGTTAGGGGTAAGTTTGGAAACAGGGCCTAGGTGTGTGTTTCATTTCTGTTTAAGAGGAAGCATGGAGTCAGACAAACTCAAGTTTTAATCTGGCCACTGCTTGTTGGTTGTTTAATTATGGAGAAGTTACTTAGCTTTACTGAGTCTCAGATTCATCATCAGCAAATTGAGCATAGCATTTTTGTGAGGATTAAATGAGCATAGTACCTGGTATTTGCTAGGTGCCCAAACTAGCATTCATCAGTGCTAGTGTTCAGTTTGGTCGTTCAGTCATGTCTTTGTGACCCCATGGACTGCAGCATGCCAGGCTTCCCTGTCCATCACCAACTCCCAGAGCTTACTTAAAAATATGTCCATTGAGTTGGTGATGCCATCCAACCATCTCATCCTCTGTCGTCCTCTTCTCCTCCCACCTTCAGTCTTTCTCAGCATCAGGGTCTTTTTCTTTGCATCAGGTAGCCAAAGAATTGGAGTTTCAGCTTCAGCATCAGTCCTTCCAATGAATATTCAGGACTGATTTCCTTTAGGATTGACTGGTTGGATCTCATTGCAGTCCAAGGGACTCTCAAGAGTCTTCTCTTGGAGAAGTGCTAGTGTATTTCCCCTTTATCTACTATATTTTTTTTTCCATTTTATCCAATCAACAGAATATTGAGCACTTACTGTGGATGAGACCTTGTACTGGGAACATGCTCCTTGCTCCTAGTCAGATGAGTAGTCCTTGTTAAAGTTCAGTGTCATAGAGATAGCAGTGGTGGCCAGCACAGAGATGAGGCATCCTATTTGAACTGGGGAGTCCAGAAAAACTACCTGGAGAAGGTGACACAGCCTTTGACCTGTGTATTTTTAAGTCTGGTAGACAAGAAGGAAAGGGATCTAGGGCACCCAGGAGCCCACCATTGCGTCCTCATCTGCACCGTAGCCAAGCCTGCTTTCCCTCATATCTACAGGCCCCCACTGCACACCACCTCAGGGCTGGGTGAAGACAACTGTTCCCCTCACCCCCCGCACACACACTAGGGAGTGACACTTGTAGAGACCTGAAGGTCTGAGATGGCAGGATGCACACGAGAAGCCACACGTCGGGTGACATTCAGGGGGCTGCAGTCTGAAATCTCGTTTCCTTATCTCTTTCTGCCATCACTTTGGTGAACCTGTTGTGCCACGTCAGTGGGGAGAGATCTGGATTCCCAAAAGATGACTACATGAGTTGGAACATGAACCTGTTGTGTGTACATGACACACACTCAGGTGTGTGGTCTTCTAAAATCACTGGCAGGGTCTGACCCCTCCCTTTGTGCTTGTCTCCCATAAGCGCGCAGAGTGTAGCTGTGCCCTGCACAGTATTTCCATAGTTTGGACTTGGTGGAGGTCCATTTTCTGTTACCTTAAGTTTGTGTTTACTGGCATCAAATCTCGTTTTAGCTGTGAGGCTGTTTTTCACCCACTATCATTTTGAATAGTGGCAGTGATTTTTTGGTACTCTTCTTGAGAAGGACTGACACACAGGTCAGTCTTTGCAGGAAAAGAGGGCGACATCTCATGGCTTTTTGTTGGTGGAAAACAGCAGCAGTTCCTGTAGCTGTAGACAGGAATGAGAATCTTCCTTGGCCATTGTTCTCCTATCAAAATACAAAGCCCTATCCCCATTGTCATTTTTGTCTTAAATAAACTTGAGCAAGAAAATTCTCTGCTATTTCCTTCCCTCTAGCCACTGTGAAAATACTTGATTAAGATGCCATCATTTCATTCGGAATTATCCCAGGTGAATGACTTCTTATAGAAGAGTCTTGTGTTTCTCCTCTGGATGCTGTCATAAAAGCAGGTTCACCCTTCCCCACAGATGTAAAAACCTGCAGAATATTTTTGATTTAGAAATCAAATGACCATGCAAAACTGACTGTTTGGGACCCAGAGCTACAGATTGGTTCAGAGGTTTTGCTTTAGAGGAAAGACTGAATGAGGAGATGCAAGAGACAGGCTCTCTCTCCCCAAGATAAGTCCAGACTGAAGCCTGGGATTTGGAATAAAGAAAGTTTCTCTCCTCTTCTTGCCTCTGTATTCTACTCCTGGACCTCTTCTGTCCCATTGTGGCTGCTGGAAATAAAATCACTTTAAGTAAAAAGAATGTTGATGTCTAACTCCATCTTGTTTCTTCTCTTTTCCACCAACACATTTGTTGGAATTTAAGCCTATATAGTTGGCTAGACTCTTGAAGAGATGAAATTACTGTCTCAGCTACAGAACGCACCCCTGAGGTCAACAGGAGAAATCCCTGCTCTTGTCTGAACTTGTCTCACTTAGTCCATGGAAAGCAGACCACATCAGGGGCAGCTTGAGAATAGGTGAGGGAGCAGTACATGTAAAATCTTCTTCTCACATGATCTTTGAGCATCCAGAATTGGTTGATGAGGAGGAAGGTGTTGGCTGGCTTCTCTGCCATACCCAGGCTTGCCTTATTCCTAGGCACACTGGTGTCAGGTGATGGAAGGAAGCTACTCGTGTAAACTTGTGGACGATGAGGCAGAAAGGTGTGAATTTTTCTTTGGAGAAAGAGGAAAGAGCTCTCTGAGTAATGCCAGAGATGTCTGAGCATGTGAACAGATTTCACCCTGTGGCACCTTAACGTCCCAGTCCTTGATGAAGTCAGCTCTAATGGCATGAGGGCAGCAGGAAGTCCACAGAGAACACCCTTGAAATCTAGTGATCTTTTCCCAGGGCCCCAAATGATGACTGAGACTAGTTGCCCAAGAAGAGCTAAAGTAGGGCTCTTCCTTGCTGGGGTACCACTGTAGCCTTGTGTCTGTCCTTCTGGGACTGGAACATTCCCAGTTGTCTCTCTCCCCTTCAGGCTGACGGACTTCAAGAATGCAGCTGCTACTGCTGGAGGCACCTGGCACCTCACCTGAGCCAGGCCATGAGGCCATGTGGCCGTGATGTGGGCTCCTCATGGCCTCAGCAAGAACAGAGCACTACGACATCGGCCTCCGCCGGGGACACAGCTTTAAGCAGAGTGGGCCCTCAGGCACAGTGCCTACCCCATCACCTGAGAAACCCTCCGAGGGCAAAGTCTGGGCTCAGGCTCACCAGCAGGTGAAGCCAATCTGGCGGCTGGAGAAGAAACACGTAGGGACACTTTCAGCAGGGTTGGGCCCAGGCCTCTTGGGTGCCCCCCCGCAGCCAGCGTACTTCTTTTGCCCCAGCACTCTATGTAGCTCTGGGACCACAGCTGTCATTGCGGGCCACAGCAACTGCTGTTACCTGCACTCCCTCCCAAACCTGTTCAGTAGCACCCTTCTGTACCGCCGCTCCAACTACAGGCACAAAGCATACCAGCAGCTGGAGTCTTTCTGCTTGCGTTCAGGCCCGTCAGAAAAAAGACCTTTCTCTCTCCCTCAAAAGAGGCTCCCTGTCAGACTCACTGCCAATAAGGCCACATCTTCCAAGGTCATCCCCATGGCATCCTCATCCATGGAACCGTACTCCTCACTGGGAGCGGCCGGAGAAAGTCCTTCAGGGAGGAGCCTGGCCTCTTCCATCTCAGGGAAGACCCCGTCTCCACTCTCCTCTCCTTCCTCTTCCTACAAACCCATGCTGAACAACAACTCCTTCATGCGGCCAAATAGCACTAAAGTGCCTTTA
Source organism: Antilocapra americana (assembly GCA_007570785.1). NCBI lineage: Eukaryota > Metazoa > Chordata > Mammalia > Artiodactyla > Antilocapridae > Antilocapra > Antilocapra americana. The sequence continues at coordinate 23,907,662 of ML660197.1, read as the reverse complement.
TCGCAGGCCATAGAGGGCCTGAAGCCAGTATCCTCACCCAAGGTCCAGCTCCTCTCCTGGCATCACTCAGGGGGCACCGGAGACTGTGCGTTCCAGCCTGTTGAGCACAAGGCGTCCAAGAGCAATGGCCCTGCCCTAGACAACGCCCCTCCCCACAGCACACTGTCTACCCCCAGCTCCTTGGACACCTCCACCGCCAGTATAGCCTCTTCCCTCTACAGCCGGAGTAACTTAGTCACCAGAGCTGAGCCGCATCCCTATGGCCTGGACGGCAGCCCTGTTTCCCAGACTCTGACTAAGGAGGTTCGGTTCACTGAGGCTGTGAGGAAGCTGACTGCAAGAGGCCTTGAGAAGAAACCAAGGCAAGGCTACCATTTTGAACAGTCTTTCTTCATGAATCCCAGCTTGCAGAGGGATCTCCTCAACCAGAACCGGCGGTGGAAACCTCCTGTGGCCGGCCAGCAGGTCCCTCAGGAGGACACTGGAGCAGACAACAGGGTCCTCCCTGCAGCCTCGGACCCCGGGGGCTCGGACAGTGCAGTCTTCTGTACCAAGCGCATCAGCATTCACCTCCTTGCCTCACACACCAACGGGCTCAGCTGCAGCCCTGCCTGTGGATCTGCGATCGACTCCCCACTTCTTGGAGAAGACAAGACTCCAGTTCTGCCTTCCCCACCGCAGCCCCTTGGTGTAGCCGAAGTGGCCACCCACCTCTCTTCCATCCATCTGGGCAAACTTGGGAGGGAAGGGCCTAAGGAAGCCAGGGAGCTGAACTCACCTCCTGTGGCTATTGGGTAAGTTGAAGAAAGTGTTTGGTTCATTTAAAGTAGTAGAATGTATACACACCTGGTGACACTGACCCTGTGTCTCTGAAGGTTGGTTTTTATTTTTAAAGTGCCCTGTAATGTTGGTTTTCACTTTAGGGCAGAGGTTGGCAAGCTGCACCTTTCAGGCCAAACCCTGCCCTCTGCCTACTTTTGTAAATAAGGCTTTATTGAAATGCAGCCTTATTCATTTACTACTGTCTATGGCTGCTTTCTTGTTTTAATGATAGAGTTGCATAGTTGCGACAGACTGAATGACCCGCAAAACTTAAAATAGTTACTGTCTGGTCCTTTAGAGAAAGAGTTTGCTAAGCTCTGCTTTAGATTATAACCGGGGAAAAATAAGAATTTCAGACATCACGTGTTGGGGACTGTGATTTCTCTACTTAATTCCAAACCAAATCAGATTCTCAGTCATTCCTGGTATGACAGCTGTTTCAGAGTTAGGACACACACTTAATTGGCCTCTTGTGCCTTGTTATTTCTCTGGAACCATGGTCCACCAAGGCCTTTTCTGAATTCCTAGAGAGAGGTCCAGGGACCTTTGATGTCTGTTACCACACATTGACTGATGGTGTTTTATATTCAGAACTTTGTATTTATATGCTATGAGGGACTTCAAGGAAGAAGGAAGGCAGAGTACCTCTCTGCGGAGTCGGAGATGTAGGGTTGAGGAACTGTGGCCAGGCCGGAGCTCTGAGAGCAAGAGGAGCGGGTTGTAAGGCCCAGGCAAGGGCCAGCAGACTGGTGACTAGGGAAAAGACAAACACTGGGAAGTGATGAAGGAAGGAGAATCCGGCATGACCTCTCTTACGGAGCTGGCTGGGCTGGGGGCATGATTCTTTCTTATAGTTCAGCTACTGACCTCCAGCTAGACCCGGCTGAAACTGAAGATCTGGAAGAAGAGCTACTAGATGGTTTGGAAGACTGCTGCAGCCAGGATGAGAACGAAGAGGAGGAGGGTGAGTAGGGGATTCTCTTGCCTCCAACTGGGAATCGATCACTGCCACTAGAGGAGGGGGTGCTGTGCACCAGATCCTCGACTCACTTTGTCATCTGCATTTGTCATTCACCTTGGGGGTCTGAGAGCCAGAGTGGCTTGGGGGGGGGGGGGGGGCTTGTTCTCTAGTCCCCTGTCCTCCGAGTCTTGCCTTCTCCCTGCTGCTGTTGAGCTCAGGGGAGGTGGTGCAAGGCAGCAGCAGAGGCTTGTGGCTCTTCGAGAAGGCTAAGCCAGGATGTCCGAGGAAGAGCCGCCTGGGCTTGGTGACTGCGTGGTGGCCTCTCCTACCTGGGCCTTCTCTGCTCTTCCCCCTAGGAGACTCAGAGTGCTCCTCGTGCTGTGCCATCTCCCCCAGCGAGTCAGTAGCGGTGATCTCTCGGTGAGTCCTGGCTGCGTAGGTTGTTGGCAGCTGCTCCTTTACCGTCTCTTGAGGATTATAAAGGGATGAATCACCCAAGTTATTAATTAATGGCCCTGTTAACCCTAACTCACTTCGGCCAAATTTTTACAGAGGGAACAGATGTGTATTTTATCAGCTGAACTTAAAATCAGTAACATGTTTCTTGGGCTGCAATTTAGTCTTTAGGCTCCAAGAAATCGTTCAAGTAAAAAGCAAATAATCTCAAGAAGTAGTTAGAAAATTAATAACTAATTTCAAGAAGAGACAGTGTTTGAGGTAGATTCTTATTTAGGCTACACACATGAGGATATTTGCCACCTTGTATTTTAAATGTGTCCCAAAGTCAGAAACAGTTCTGAGACAGATGATACCACTAATTGGAGCATTTTTTCAGTGCTCTTTTGCTCCCTATGGAAGTTGGTTTTATAAGACTAAAGTTGACCTTGGTAATAAATTGAATTTAAAATTCTCTAGCTGTAACCTAGAGTATTTTATTGATCTATCGTCCTTTGTGGAATCTGAATGATACCCATCTCTACCTAGGGAACCAAGAAGTCAGTCTCTTAATGTAGACCCTTCTTTTGTAGAACAGATAATTGTAGAATGGTGCATAACTGAAATGTGGAGTCAGGGAGAGGAAGGAAACAGGACTAAGAGGAAATTACTGTAAATGAGGTCATGTCTTTATGCTAAAGAGTTTTAGAACTTGCTTACAGATCATATAGACCACCTTTCTGGGTAGAAAGTTAACATTCTTCAGGATAATCTTCCTTGTTCCGTTCATCACATCCAACCTTATCTCAATGAGGCTCTTATCTTCATTAATTATTTTTAGATATTAAAAAGAACCCTCACAAAGTACTAACCACTAAAGTTTTTTGTTTTAAAAAATAACTTCTACTGAAAGTGTAAAAAAAACAAAGTTCCTATTCTAATTTTAATTGTAATCTGGCCATGTCAAGGCTTGCCTAGCATGTGGAGCAGCCAGACTTTGGTTGCTTTCCTTTGTGTCGACTGTGCCTTAGATGAAGCTAAGAGGAAGAGTTAGTCTCATTTAAGATTAGTATGGATGAGGCAGGCTGCATCTCTGAATGTGCCGGTGGCTACAGTTTTAGAATATCATTTTTAGAGTTCCAAACCAGCAAGGTGGAGAGAGTTGTTTAGAAAATGGAGACACAGAATAGGGACTTTATGTGAAGGTTGGTAGAAATCCTGTCATAGGTATCCTGAATCTGGTGCATAAATTCTGTTACTTTAAGTCTAACCCATTGCTCTTTCAGATAAGCAGATCTACCCCTGGCCATATATATTAGATGTTGACCAAGGACTTCACTCACTGAAAGAAACACATTTAATATTTAATTGACTTGGAGCCTCTTTTCCACACTTAAGAGTGATCTAGGTTTGTCTTCAGGCCTAGTTCAAGACAGCTGCACAGCCCTTTGTTTAACCTTTCTGATTTTTAAGATAAGATTCACAAAAGATGTTTGTTAATTCTATGTTCATTAATTAATTTCTACAAAATGTACATCTCTATGAGGCTTAAAACACAAGGTCAGGCAAATGGAGGTTGAGGAATTCTAAACCACTTTGCATTTTGACTAAAATCAGGCATCTTTTTGGATTGCTGAAATCTTATTTTTTCCCAGTTATGAAAGATTTATTTATTTATTATAGAAAATTTTGCAGTCACAGAAAAATCATTGAAAACACTACCTGTTTCCTCTGTCCAGCAATAGTATATTACATTTCCTGTTGAATATTTTCTAAGAATCATGTGAATTTAGAGATGGTACTGGTCAAATTCAGCCTCTGTTTTTTCAGATATGAAAATTGAAAAACAGGGATATTAAGTAACTGCAAGGTCAAGGTTTTTAGCACTGCTAGACCAAAAGTCATGCCTCTTAAGGTTAAGTTCAGTACTCTTGAGAGGCAGCTAACAAAGATTTTTTTAATTAAACTTTTGATGTTGAGACATTTGTAGATTTTCATGCAGTTTTAAGAAATAATACAGAGATTCCCTGAATTCTTAACCCAGTTTCCCCCATGGTAACATCTTACACAACTATAGTACAATATAATGTAACCAAGACATTAATGTTAGTGAAGATGTGAACATTTCTGTATGTTGCCCCAAGAGCCACACCTAATTCCCTCCTGCTCTCATCCCCTTCTTAATCCTTCATAACTAATAGTTTTATTGTTCCAAGAATGTTATACAAATGGAATGATAGCTATATGTAGCCTTTTGGGATTGGCTTTTTTCACGTAGCATATTCTCTACAGATTCATCCAAGTTGTTACATGCATCCATAGTTCATTCCCTTATATTGCTGAGTAGTGGCCCATGATATGGATGGACCACAGTTTGTTTAACCAGCCACCTGCTGAAGGATATTTTGTGTCCAGTTTTTGACTATACAGATAAAGCTGCTCATTGTGTACATATTTTTGAATGAAGCTTAAGTCTTCATGTCTCTGAGATAAATGCTGGGTTCTATGGTTGATTGCACATTTAGTTTTTTAAGAAACTGCCAAAGCTATTTTCCAGAGTGGCTGTACCATTTTACATTTCTGTCTTGTCTTTGTTTTTAAATATGAACTCATTGTTTTTGATTTTCAACAATCTTAAATTCTAATATTCAGTAAATGGAAAGCCTTTAAAGTAAAAAATTTTGGAAATGAAGAATAGAATTGAATTAATTGGATTTATTTAATTAATTGGAATTAATATTTAACTCAGCCCAGTAAAATTCATTAAAAATCTCTCAAGTTTGAAACACTGAGATGTTTTATGTGCAGTGCCTATTTCTGTTGTGCTGAAAAGTAACAGGTAGAGTGTCTCTTTATAAACAAAATTAATCTTAAATAATAAATATTTGTGTATCACATCAGCCCGATATAGAGTGTCATAACTATTCTCTCCATTTTCAATGTTATCTGAAGAAATTGTCTGGGTCTGTCAGCTTGTATCCGGTAGATAGTCTAGGTCTTCCTATTTTGAGACTCCTTGAGCTAGCCTTGACTAAGATGTTATTGGAATAACAGTAGGGACCCCATGGCCCACTGCTCCAGATTCTCAGACCTGTCTTACTACCACCCTGTTATGTAAAAATCTGATGTCATGAATGTCTGATGTCTGTTTTCAGAACAGAAAAGAGCATTAATCATCCATATATCTTCAGATAAATATAAAATGAGTTAGAAGTAGCACTGCTTCTTCTCTTTCTGTTGTTTTTTTCCCTTTTTCTTTTTAAAAATCTCTTTACTTCTTAGTTCTTTCTGTCTTTTCTGCTTTTCCTCCTCTTTGTTTATCCATGTTATTCTTTTTCTCTCCTCATCTGTTTCTCTTTGTCTTAGCGTAGCATATTCTTCTACTGACATCCACTTAAACTCCTTACTTGCTCTCAGAACCACTTTTTTCAGAGACTTCCCCAGCCTATTGATTGTCACAGGAAATTTTAGTTGTATTATAGAATGAAGTATTGGAAAACTTTGTCTTTAGGTGACGTTTATGGTGTGATTGTGTATAGGTTAGCTTTAGCATGGATTAATATTTGCAAAGTGATTATTGAGCACTTGTCTCTGTAGAATCACAGTGTAAAAGATAGCACCCTGAAAGAAATGATGTGTAAAAGTAACAGCACTCAAGTTTGTGGCTTTGCCTTTCTCTACCCCATGGCTGTTTTTCATCTTAGGAACTGCATGGAGTTTCTGACCAAACCCCTTTCCAATGAGAAGGTTGTTCGACCAGCCCTCATCTACAGTCTCTTTCCCAACGTGCCCCCCACCATCTATTTTGGCACTGCAGATGAGAGAGGTAAACCTGGCCATGTGTCTGCCTGAAACAGCCCCCAGAAGAAGGATGCTAGTGAAGCTGGCAGTAGGGTGGAAGGGGCTTTCCAGAATGGCTGTATTGATGCTTGGTTACCCACCTGGTCCAGCTGTCCGATGAGGGGATCTTTATCTTGACCATCCTTTAGCGGACCCTCTCGGCCCCATAACCTCATGCTTCACTCCTGACCTCTAACCCCGTTTCTCTCCCGTTTTCCTCCTCCCCTCCTCTCTGTGTTCCTCATTCCTGTGCAGTCCCCTTTCTTCCCCACAGTGTGCTCCTTTGAGACCCTGACCTGGAATAATACTTACTGACTTGACTACAGGTAATGTTGAGCAACAGGGCCATCTCTTACCTCTACTCACCATGACTCTCCTGCTCTTCTCCACACCCTCTCCCCCCACCAACGTCTCCCCGTTTTCCCCAGTGGAGAAACTTCCCTGGGAGCAGAGGAAGCTGCTCCGGTGGAAGATGAGCACAGTGACCCCCAACATTGTCAAGCAGACCATTGGACGTTCCCACTTCAAGATCAGCAAGAGTGAGTCACTTGCCTCACTTCAAACCTGTCTTCTGCCCCAGCAGATGGGCTCTGGGTAGGAGGGAACCCTTAGATTAGCTCCCGCTATGTGAGGACCCTGTCCTGAAGTTTCCAACTTCATAAGAGGACGTAGGTCTGAAATCCCTCTGCCTGGAGCCTGTTCCTCAAAATTGGAAGACAGAAGGCTGTTGTTCTAGTCCTGACCCCAGGGCCTCATGTTAGGACAGCTCCATGGCAACTCTTAGAAAACCGGGGCTGGGAGCTGTGTCCAGGCTCTGGTGGTATTTCTGGGGCCTCTGAGCCACTCTCTGTCCCAGGGACCGAGCTACTAGCAGGACTGACTTCCTGATGTGCCTTCTATAGGGAATGATGACTGGCTGGGCTGCTGGGGTCACCACATGAAGTCTCCTAGTTTCCGATCCATTCAGGAGCATCAGAAGGTAGGGGCCTTTTCTGAGCTGCTCTTTCCCTGGACTTGGGCAGGAGAGGGTTGGTAGTAGAAGTAGGGACTAGGAAGGATGACCGTAGAGAAGTCAGGAGGGCTCAGAGGGTGGAGAAAGTACAGGAGGTGGGTGCTGTGTGAGCCCCCAGTGGATCATGTACATCTAGTAGTTCAGCTACAGGGTCTTGGACAGTTAAAGCCTCTAAGACACTTTTTCTCTGGTGTCTTGAGATGCAGTGTGTTTTCAGTTTATCATGTTTTTCCTCTAACCACTGCATATTGCCTCTGTTCCTCCAAGCTGAATATGTGTAAAGAGGTCTCATGTTGGAATGAATAGTCCCTTTTCCCCAGGAAAGCCAGGTGCTTTTCGGTCTTTCTCCTAGAGGCATGAAAAAAAACTTAACAGGTTTTTCTTTACTTTTACGGTGAATATTATGTCTGTTTTAGTTACTCTTTTACATCGTGAACTATTGACTCCTAAAGGGCACTACATTATTTTGTGTTGTGTTTGAGTTTTAATCATTTTTTTGGTGGATGGTCAGCGCTGGATACTTAAGGACCTTTAGACAGTGACAATCAGATGGAACAGGAGCTTAGAATGTTGGAATGGTGTAGTGAGTCTTGCTGTCTTCCTTGTGGTCTCACATGGCCCTGTCTCTCCCTGCTTCCACCCTCTGTCCCCTCTGCAGCTAAACCACTTCCCAGGTTCATTCCAGATTGGGCGCAAGGACCGACTGTGGCGGAACCTGTCCCGCATGCAGAGCCGCTTTGGCAAGAAGGAATTCAGTTTCTTCCCCCAGTCCTTCATCCTGCCCCAGGACGCCAAGCTCCTGCGTAAAGCTTGGGAGAGCAGCAGCCGCCAGAAGTGGATTGTTAAACCAGTGAGTGGTCCTGGTGGGCGGCAGGCAGAGCCTGAGAGTGGGAGCATCAGAGTATTGGGCCAGGTAGACAACTCCTCTCCTCTCCACCCAATCTCTAGCCAGCGTCTGCTCGAGGCATCGGCATCCAGGTCATTCACAAGTGGAGTCAGCTCCCCAAGCGGAGGCCCCTTCTGGTACAGAGGTGAGCCTGTCTCCAGCTGAGACCCTGCTCCCTCTTGCCCCCTCCTCAGTCTCGGAGGGCCCCTTTTCACCACGTTCTTTCGTCCTTTGTCCTCCTGGCCAAAGACCTTCCTCAGCCAACTGTTTAAAGGTGTTTATCTTGGGAACTGTTAACTGGCTTTTGCCATGGCTCAGTTACCTACCAAGCCCTGTCTCATCTGTCTTGTCCCTGAAGCTGGCCTTTCTCTGTGTAGGTATCTCCACAAACCCTACCTCATCAGTGGCAGCAAGTTCGATCTGCGGATCTATGTTTACGTCACCTCCTACGATCCTCTACGGATTTACCTCTTTTCAGATGGACTGGTCCGCTTTGCCAGTTGCAAGTATGTGGTGGTGGGTGAGGGCTCACCTTGACAGCCTTGGGGATTTGCTTTCCCTCCAGGGAGAAAAGCTGGAGGACACCGAACAGGAAAATAACCAATGTTTTGGTAGTTTTTGTTAACAAAGGAGAAGGTGGAGTGCCTTTGGGAAAACCTTGTCTTCCTTTTCTCCCATGTGACTCCTTTACTTGTACATCAAACACTTCTGACACCACCTATAACCAGAGGGTGGGTTTTTTCTCCCCACACAAAGTGTTTCTATACAACACCAACTGGCTGTCCTACAATTGAACTCAATTCTGACATGTCTGTCTGGAGACATCATCAGATCCCATGGGTCAAGGGCTGAATCTCACTAGGCTGCCCCTCCCTCCACCACCTGTGATGCCAGTTACAAGTGCGGGTATGTCTCACCAATGGGCTGTAAATCAGAGGTTCCCATGACCCCCTCCTCAAGACTGGTTTGGTTAATTTTCTAGAGCAGCTCACAGAACTCAAGAAGACACTGCTTATATTTATTGATTTATAAAAAATGGATGTGATAAAGGTTACAGAAGAACAGGGGGATGGAAGAGATGCACAGGGCAAGGTGTGTGAGGAGAGGCATCAAGCTTCCATGCCCTCTCTGGGTGGGCCGCTCTCCCAGTATCTCCACAGGTTCACCCACTTGGAAGCTCTCATATTTGGGGGATTTTTACAGAGGCTTCAGCACTTAGGCTTGATTGATCATTAGCTCCATTTTCAGCCTTTCTCCCTTCTTTAAGAGAATGGGAGTTGAGTGAGAGGAGCTGAAAATTCCAAGCATCTAATCTTGTCTTGGCCTTTCCAGTGACTGGCCCTCATCTAGGAGCCATCAGGAGCTCACCCAGTGTTGCTTCGTTAGAACAAAAGATGCTTCTACATGTTAATTGTCATGTGTTTAATCAATCGCCAGCCCAGGATTGATGCTAGGGACTGGTGCAGCGAGATTTCCCGGGGGGGAGGGAGGAGGGAGGGGGGTTCTGGAGGGGAAGCATGTGTAAACCCATGGTGATATCATGACAATGTATGGCAAAAACAATAAAAAAAAAAAAAAATTAAAAAAAAAAAGATGCTTCTATTACCCCGGAAATTATAAGGGTTTCAGCAGCTCTGTGTCAGGAACTGGGGTCAAAATGCCAAATCTGAGAACAAAGATGCTCCTTGTACTCATACTACTTAGGAATCTACAAAGGTTTCAGGAGCTCTGTGTCTGGGAGTGGGAGCAGGGTCCAATATATACATATTTATTGTTATAAATCACAATATTACATGCAGAATGGGAAATAGGGGGGTTCTCTACTTCACTAAACAGGGAGGGTCTTTCTACAGATCTGAGGTAGGATAAAATAGGAGCTGAGTTTAGCTGTGGTGTTCTAGAAACCTTACCAGCAGAAGTGCTTCTCAGACTCTTCTGCATCTGCAAAGATCTGTCCACTTACCCCTTACCTGCTCAAGATCTGGAGAAATGTTTGGACCATTGTCCATCTGCTGTCTCTCTATCTCCTCTCTGTCTTTCCTCTCACTTGCAGGTATTCCTCTTCCATGAAGAGCCTTGGCAACAAATTCATGCATCTGACCAACTACAGTGTCAATAAAAAGAATGCAGAGTACCAGGCCAATGAAGATGAAACAGCCTGCCAGGGCCACAAATGGTACCCAGACAGTGTCCCCCATCAAGTGGAGGCCTGGAGGAATACAGGGTTCTGGGGTTTGGGGAGGTGTCTGGGGAGTAGTGAATGGAGGAGTAATATAAGACCCAGAGATTATATAAATATTTGGCAATTCGGAATTGGTCTGTTTGTATCCAAACTCCTCTCTGTCCTAATTCAAAACATCAAAAGAAGACATATGAAGAAGATACCTTTTGGCCTCTCACTCCTTTTTCTTCCTCTTCACTGATCATAGATTCTAACCCTAAATACTCCCTTCTCCTTCCCTGCCTCACAGGGCACTGAAGGCTTTATGGAGCTACCTGAGCCAGAAGGGAGTCAACAGTGATGTCATCTGGGAGAAGATAAAGGATGTCGTTGTCAAAACCATCATCTCGTGAGTCACACTGCCATCCTGGGTGTGGGGCCTGCCACCAAACCCCCTTTTTCTCGTGGGCCTCCGCACTGCTGTTCTCCAAACTCTAGACCATGCTGTGTTTCCGTTTCTGAGGACAGGGTTTAGGAAGGAATAGAGAAGACTTAAATTCTGCTCTTCTACTGAACTGCATCCCCAGAAGCTGGCTTCAGATCACAGGCATCTCTAGAGCTTCTTTTCTTGGGTGGCTTCCTTTTTCCCATCTCTGAGCCACTCCATTGGCCTAGGCAGCTCTAGGCAGGGTCTTTGGGAGGAGCTGAACTGAATACTTTATTCTCCCTGGGACCAGGTCAGAACCCTATGTGACCAGTCTGCTGAAGATGTACGTGCGGCGGCCTTACAGCTGCCATGAGCTCTTTGGTTTCGATGTCATGCTGGATGAGAACCTCAAGCCCTGGGTTCTAGAAGTGAACATCTCCCCCAGGTAGGTGTTCTCAGGGCACACAATAGGAGCCTTTCCCTGTCCTCCTGATCCTATTTCTGCTCCAGTCCTGCTGACTTTGGGAAGACCTTTCCTTCCCTAAATCCTTTCATAGTTGATTTACTGTTTACTGTTCCTTTGTTTTTGCCCTCATCTCAGGGTTTTCTGATATTGCAGACAGGCTATTAAAAGTTGCTCTTTTAAACTTGATACCTACTGCATGCTTTTCCTCTAGCAAACCAAAATCACAGGCAGGAACCACCCTGAGAGGTTATTTACTATCTATGGCGCAGGAAGACCCTCACCATGGTCATGAGTTTGGATGTAAATGGGACTGGTGCTGACTTGGACATGTCAGTTTTAGTGTCTGGAAACAGTTTTAGTGTTTGCTTGTACCACTCTTTGCATACTTTCCCCAAAGCCTCCACTCCAGCTCTCCGCTGGACATCAGTGTCAAAGGCCAGATGATCCGTGACCTTCTGAACCTGGCAGGCTTTGTCCTGCCCAATGCAGATGATGCCGCTTCCAGCTCCAGCAGCTCCAGCAGCTCCAGCACCAGGTCAGCCTCCCTGCTTGTCTGACTCTGGGAAGGGATGGTTTGGGGTGTTTCCTCCTGCTTGGTCTCCCTTACTGCTCCATCTCCCACTGTAATATATCCACACACCACTACCATGTCAGTGATCCTAAAGGCATGTTCGGTTAATTGCTCCCCTGCCAAGGAATACCTATAGGGCCTAGGGAACCATCTTTAAATTCCTCAAGCAGACAGTCAAGGCCCCAGCCGGTTTTTCCCAGGCACCCCACCCTTTACTCCTCTTCCCAACTCATGCGCTCTGACAAACTGGATCACTCTTAGAACCTCAGGGTTGGAAGGATCCTTGAGGATTAGTTAGTCCAGTCTCCTCTCTGAATCATGTGCTGCCTCTCATTGTTCCCCTATGGTGTCCCCTCCTCTGTTCATGGGGTTCCTTCCTCCTGAAATTCCACTCAACAAGACCTCCCTGTTTTGACTTCACCCATCCATCCAAGCCTAGCTGAAGGCAGCCTCTTCATGAAACCAGCTCAATGTGGGCTCTCTCCTCCACACCCTCAAAGCACTCAGAACCACACTTGAAGAAAGAGAGCTAATATTTAGTTGGTATCTCCTGTGTGTACAGAAAAACCTAAAATTTATCTCCAAAGTAGCCCATGAAGTTGGTATTAGTATCCTCAGTAAAAATCACTGGGATTAAGTGACCCATCCAAGGTTATTCATCTGCAGAACTATAGAGCTGGGCTTCAAATCATAATTTGTAGCAACAAGACTTGCTTTCTGCACTGTACCTTATAGTTTTAGAATTGGCTCTGTGTTGTAGTTGTTGTTTGATCCGTGCCATCCTATGAGCTCCTTGGAGGCCATCTTTGTGTCTGTCAGTAGTAACTGTTGTAATGTGAATGAGGAGCTAAGGGGCAGGGCATCAGGGAGCTTATCCAGGATCACACAGCCAGTGGGGCCAAGCTGGGTATTTACTAAGTGTTCACTCAGTTAAACTACACTGAAGTATACAGTGATTGTTCCATGGTCTTTTTCTTTTTCTTTTTTTTAACCATTTAAGTACAACTTAAAGAGGATGCTTTGTACCCTTTTAGTTCTAACGTGGTGCTTGATCTTTGACTCTTGGGCTATTTGAGTTTACTGCATTGCAGTCTGATCTACTCCAGTATCAAACTTCTGTCCATCCTTCTTTGTCTTCTCCTGAGGAGGGTGTCTTTGGGCTGAACCTTCTCTCCACATGTCCTCAGGATGTGAAGCTTCTGACCTTACCCCTTGCCCCTTCCCAACCCCTGCCTTAGCCTGCCCAGCTCTCCCAGGGACAGATGTCGAGTGGCCCCAGAGTACTTCACTGCACAGAAGATGAAGAAAGCCTATTACCTGACCCAGAAAATTCCTGATCAGGTAGGAGACTGTCTTCACCCCAGTGCCAGCAGAAAGCTTCCCTGGTCAAACCTATGGGGCCCTGAGGCAAACAGCTCTTCATCCCTCTCAGGCAGGATTTCCTACATCCCCACATACAGGGATTTGCTGGCATGTATATCATTAAAGAGGACTTCCCTTGTGGCTCAGACGGTAAAGCGTCTGCCTACAATGTGGGAGACCCGGGTTCAATCCCTGGGTAAGAAAGATCCCCTGGAGAAGGAAATGACAATTAGAGGAGAGAGCAGATGGCCTTTACTATGTGTTTAACAATCACTGTTCTTAGCAAAATACTGTACCAGTCCACCCTTCTTGTAAAGCTGTTGACCTTTTGGGTTTCTTTCCCAGAGGTGTACTGAGTTCCTGGAAGGCTTAACTTTCTCAGAGCAGATAAGGGAGCCAGATGGAAGGATGGCAGACATAAGGCTGTGGCCAGATCTGAGTTGCTGGATTCTGATCTTGATTTCATCCAACAAATCATTTAACCTCTGTGCCCCCTGGCTCTCCCCACCCCTGCCAAGAATCTCTTCATCCTCTGAATAAGCTTGGTAGATTTGGGAATAGATGAGGTCCAAAGCTAGCCATCCCAGCCTGCCCTAGTTGTCCTTGGAAAGTCTTGGAGCCTTAGGACCCTGAAGCCATGCTCTCCACCCTCAGTTTCTTCATTCTCTACCTCTAGCTTACGTGCTTTGTGCCCCCCTTCCCCCTCCTTACCCCCCCTCCCCCGGGCTGTAGGACTTCTACGCATCTGTGCTGGATGTCCTGACACCAGATGATGTTCGGGTTCTAGTCGAGACAGAAGATGAGTTTTCTCGCCGTGGTCAGTTCGAACGCATTTTTCCATCTCGAATCTCTTCTCGCTATCTCCGCTTTTTTGAGCAGCCACGATATTTCAACATTCTCACCACCCAGTGGGAACAGAAGTACCATGGCAACAAGCTCAAAGGTGATGTGTCTTCCCTGCCCACAGGAGGCCATGTTTAATGAGAGATTGAATCCCAATAGACCAAGAAACCAGTAGACCAATAGGGCCTCTGTGGCAAGAAGAATAGGCCAGTTGATTCCACCCTCTTTTTTTTTTTTTAAGATGACTCTTTTATTAATTAATTATTTTGGCTACACTGGGTCTTCATTGCTGTGGATGGAGTTTCACTAGTTTTGCGACAAGCAGGCTCTCGGGCCTAGGCTCAGTAGTTGTGGTGCATGCTCTTAGTTGTCCCACAGTATGTGGGATCTTCCCAAACTGGGGTTCAAACCTATGTCACCTGCATCAGCAGGCAGATTCTTAGTCACTGGACCACCAGGGAAGTCCGATTCCGATTCCATCATCTTGAGTCCTACTCTTATTAATCTCGTCCTAGGAGTAGATCTGCTTCGGAGTTGGTGCTACAAAGGGTTCCACACAGGAGCTGTCTCTGATTCTGCTCCAGTGGTGAGTGATGCTCCCAGGATACAGGGGACGGCCCTGCCTCAGCCCCTCCCTCTCCCACCCTAAGAGTGCAGCCTGGGTTGGGTGTGGGTCCAGACCCTCTCACTTCTTCCTAGGGTTCCACAGGCCTCTGTGTCTCAGGACCCTTCCCTTTCAAGGGATACTTGCCTCCGGGATTCCCTGGATGCCTTTCTTTCAAGGACCAAAAGTGCTTTGTAGCCACACCTTCTTGTCTGAATCAGGAGGGGGCCAAGACTTACTCTCCTCAACATGGGCCCATTCTGTCAGGGTCGCCGTTTGGTCACTCCAAGGTAGAGCTGGGAAAGAGGTCTGTGATCTTGACCTAGCCCTTTTGGCCTCATTGCTTCCTTTGCTTCCAGTGGACTCTCCCGGCCTCAGTTCTGACTGTCCCAAAGGCTGATGTGACACTCAGTGCTCTCTCCAAGCTGGAGACTATCAAGCTGAGGTGAGTGCTGCCTGGACAAGGGAAGGGTGTTGGGGGTAAATTCAGGAAGTTTCCTTCCTCTCTTCCCAGATTCTGATGAAATCAGTGTTCTCCAGCTGGGAGTTGTTAGGACTATCAGAATACTCTGTCATAGCCTCCACTTCTGGGCGGCTCCTGGTATGCCCAGTAAAGCTGAGCTGGAGCACAGACTCATCCCCAGAAGCAGCCACTTTCAGCCATAATGTAATGAATACTGTGAACGCCTGCTCTAGACTCCGAAGGAGCAGACTGTGGGTTAAAGTCTCAGTTACACAGTCTCAGACATTTCTTTCCTCCTGTTCACTTCAGAAAATATGGCTCCACTGAGCAAAATATACTGCTGTCTGAAGATGGGACCATGCCCAAGCTGAAGAAGACCCAAGCTGGCCTTTCTCCTCCTCCCAGGAAACTCAGATCCTCAGAGGACAGTGAGGACACCAGCAAAGAGCCCAGCCTCTCCACCCAGTTGTTACCTGTAATCAAGTACTCTGGGCAGACTTCGAGACTCTCTGCATCTGCCAGCTCCCAGTTAGCTGGTGGCTCCCTCCTGGCTGCTGTGAGCCTGTGACAGGCCTCTCTCCACTTGCCTGCCCAGGCACACCAGCTTCAGCTACCTCACGGGAACTGGCCGGCTGGCCAGCCTGAGCCCCCACCCGCTCCACTCTGCCCCTCTTCAGAGTATTTTTTGAAGTGGTTGAATTGTAGAGATGGATATTTGACAGGCTGGAGGGGTGGTTGGGATGGGGAGAAGGTGAGACAGGTTCACTGGCTGGCACCTCATATCTCAGCAGAGAAGCCAATGATGGCTACTCAGCCTTATAAAGCAGGGTTTGGTTTCTACCTTCAGAGAGCCACGTGTGGTTTGTTTTGGTGCAGTGGTTTTGAGTTATAACTCAAGAGGAGAAAGCATTTTGAACATATTTAGGCCTGAAGTCCCTTGCTCTCTATAGAATTGAAGAGGTTTCTCTGAGGGTCCTTATTTCCTCAGGTGTCACCCTCTCCCCTTCCTAACCCCCATCCTGAGGAGTCACTTTCAGAAACCTTCAGACTTCCTCAGTACTTGGACAAACAGAGACCATGACATGCAGAACCAGTTTCCTATCGTTCTTGTCTTGGGGGCATCACCACCTCTAGACCATTTTTTCTTTCATGTACCCACCCAGCCAGTAGCCCTTGGTCTTCCTGCTCTGACCTCACATCACTAGTTGCTCAGCCTTCTAGACTTCCCTCTCATGGGTGTTACCTCTTCAGCTCAGCTTTCTGTGAGGTGAGAGCTTCTGTGAACTTTGTGAATTTCTCATGGCTGCAGTAAAGGAGCCCAGATAATCCCAAGAGAAGGGTGGAAGGAGCTGAGGTTCCCCCTTCACTCTCTGTGGTGATCGGGCTCTGGCTCACAGGTCTCTGGGGCACGCAGACTTTAGTGGCCTGGCGGGCAGGTTTCAGAAACAGCCACCATTGTAGCATGGGCTTCCTGTCAAGCTCCTGGCTAAACTCTTATATGCTGAACTGGATCTACCTCCTGCCCCTAGACTCAGCCAGCAGTGAGTGTTCAATAAATGTTGTTTGCGTGAACTGGAGATCTCACAGGATGCAAACACCTAAACCAGAAGCTCTCCTGCTGCCTGGGCTGAAGTGCCACCCAGGGGGAAGCCAAGGTGGGAGAGTTTGGACCAGAAAGTTTGTTTTCACGTGAACTATGCTCCTCCTTAAATTGACACCTCCTGGTTGCCTCTCGGCCCCCTCCCCAGCCCTGCAGTCCCCTTTACTTCAGTTTATTTTTCTCCCAGCAGGGCCCAGCAAGAAACCAGTTGGTCCCTTGATTCTGATACCCAGGTTTTCCCTTTGGTGCATCAGGCAGGAAGCTCTGCTCACAGTCAGTCGGACCTCAGGCTTTCTCCGCCTTTGTTCCTGAACTTTGGAAAGACAGCCTGCTCCATTCCCTGCTCTGGGAGTTCTGCGGTGAGTTGGAAGGGAGCCCTGGAGGAAGCCCTGAGAGGCCTGGCCGGGTCCAAGGCCGTACCGCTGACGTGTGACAGCCATGGTGACGGCTGTGGAGAGAGCCGGGGCACTGCTGCTCGATGGCGAGGGCTTCGAAGTCACGGCCACAGGAGACGTGCGCGGCTGTCCTGGTAAACCTCTTCCGATAGCCTGGAAGCTGGCTCCCTCCTGTCCTCCGTGGATGCCATGTCCTAGTGCAGATGTCAAAACAAACTTTGTGGTGGGGACAGAAAGCAGCCTTCCTGGGAGACCAGCCACCTGCTTCAGCTGTTTCGCTGTGGCTGGTCCTCTGGTGCAAGGGTTTAGGTGCGGAGGCCTGACTGAGCTGTGCTGCTCCCTGGAAGCCACCTTCAATACCATGCCTCCGAGAATCCCCAGAGAGAACAACCACTTCTGCTCCCGTAACTGGAGAAGGGACCAGCCTTGCCGTATGATGAGAAGCAAGGGAGTGAGTGGTGGGGAGATTAAGTGAGTGGTAGGGATAGACTGTTCTCAGCAGTTTAAAGGGCTTCCCGGGTGGCTCAGATGGTAAAGAATCCACCTGCAGTGTGGGAGACCTGGGTTCGATCCCTGGGTCGGGAAGATCCCCTGGGGGAGGGCATGGCAACCCGCTCAGGTATTCTTGCCTGGAGAATCCCCATGGACAGAGGAGCCTGGTGGGCTACAGTCCATGGGATTGCAAGGAGTCAGACATGACTGAGCACCTAAGCACAGCAATCGTTTAAAACATGTTTGTACTTTTTAAAGTTTTCATCACCTTTGAGTGTCTGATAGATGTGAGTGTGTTGCTGGATGGGAGACAGGAATGGGGTTTATGTATCATATTTCTCTTTCAGCCTTGAGAGAAAATAAAAGCTTGCTTATTAAGCACCCAGCATATGTACTTAGCAGTACATACCCACAGTATAAGGTGCTTGGCTAAATAAGCAATTTGGGGGAAAGTTTCAATTTGAGAATGTTGTTGTTCAGTCGCTAAGTCATGTCCCACTCTTTACGACCCCATGAATTACAGCACACCAGACCTCCCTGTCCTTCACTATCTCCCTGAGTTTGCTCAAACTCAGGTCCACTGAGTCAGTAATGCCATCCAACCATCTTGTCCTCTTTTGCTCCCTTCTGTTGCCCTCAATCTTTCCCAGCATCAGGGTCTTTTCCAGTGAGTCAGCTCTTCACATCAGGTGGCCAAAGTATTGGAGCTTTAGCTTCAGCATTAGTTCTTCCAATGAGTATTTAAGGTTGATTTCCCTTAAGATTGACTGGTTTGATCTCCTTGCTGTCCAAGGGACTCTCAAGAGTGTTTTCCAGCACCACAGTTCAAAAGCATCAGTTTTTTGTCACTCAGCCTTCTTTATGGTCCAGCTCTCACATCCATACATACTAGTATGTCCATCCATACTACTGGACAAACCATGGTTTTGACTGTATGAACCTTTGTCAGCAAAGTGATGTCTCTGCTTTTTAATATGCTGTCTAGGCTGGTCATAGCTTTTCTTCCATGGAGCAGGCGTCTTTTAATTTTGTGGCTGCAGTCACCATCTGCAGTGATTTTGGAGCCCAAGAAAATAAAGTCTGTCACTGTTTCCATTGTTTCCCCATCTATTTGCCATGAATTGATGGCACCAGATCCCATGATCTTTGTTTTTTAAATGTTGAATGTCAGTTTTTTCCTAACTTGATAATGTACCTAGTCCTTGTTTGGAGAAAGGGGAGCAAGTGCTCTTGAGGCAAGAAATGCCATGTACAGGGTATTTCTGCAGCACTGGAGCAAGGATTTGAGGGCGGGGGCGGCAGCAAGGAGGGCGGTCACTTTGTTTGCTTCTGATTTACTCAAGTTTGATCAGACACTAAGGAACTTAGAATGAATACTTAATAGAAAGTGGCATGGGGCTAAGAAAAGAGCGTGGATCTTAGGAGTCTGACATTGGGTTCAAATCTCAGTTCCTCTGTGCAGCCTTGGGCATGTCATCTAGCTTTTTAAAGTTTTAACAATAATACAAATTTAATATCTACATTGCAAGCTTATGGAAATTGAGCAAGGTTTTGGAAATTATGGGTAGGGAAAGGCAGGCTAGAGATGTAAAGCCCTTTCCATGAGGGAATGAAGGCACTCTAGAGTCATTTTAGAAGTGAAGAGGCCAGGACAGGGTTTAGATACCTCATCACACCTACCTCCACCCCAGTGCACACAGAAACCCTATCACCATTATTCATTCTACTGTTTCACTCTTTGTTGGGGTTTTATTTCTTTGGTTAAATATTTCACAAACAGAATGCAAATTACAAGTATGTGAATTGGGCTTATTCAGTTCTATTCAGAGCGAAGCTTTGATTTATAAAGGGAATGCAACCTAGATGTCCACTGGCAGACAAATGGATAAGAAAGCTGTGATATATATACACAATGGAATATTACTCAGCTGTTAAAAATACGAATTAATACAAACTGCATTTGAATCAGTTCTAATGAGGTAGATGAAACTGGAGCCTATTATACAGAGTGAAGAAAAACACCAATACAGTATATTAACACATAAATATGGAATTTAGAAGGATGGTAATGATGACCCTATATGTGAAATAGCAAAAGAGACACAGATGTAAA
Organism: Antilocapra americana; assembly: GCA_007570785.1. Classification (NCBI taxonomy): domain Eukaryota; kingdom Metazoa; phylum Chordata; class Mammalia; order Artiodactyla; family Antilocapridae; genus Antilocapra; species Antilocapra americana. Next base: position 23,888,209 of record ML660197.1, on the reverse strand, counting down.
GAACAGACTTTTGGACTCCATGGGAGAAGGCGAGGGTGGGATGATTTGAGAGAATAGCATTGAAACATGTATATTACCATATTTGGAATAGATCACCAGTCCAGGTTCGATGCATGAGACGGTGCTCAGAGCCGATGTACTGGGACGACCTTGAGGGATGGGGTGGGGAGGGAGGTGGGAAGGGGGGTCCAGGAAGGGGGACACATGTACACCCATGGCTGATTCATGTCAATGTATGGCAAAAACCCCTACAATATTGTAAATAATTAGCCTCCAATTAAATTAATAGTAATAAAAAAAGGACTTTTCCCCCTCAAAAAAAAAAAAAAAGGGAATGCAAGAGAGCAGTGGATGCCTAGAGGCTAGGGAAGGGAGGAGCAGGGCACAGAAAATAGAGACCTTGAACTGGAGCCAAAGAACATGCACCAACATAACAGCTGTGCCAAGGAATGCTTGTGGTTATAGGTCCATTCTTGTGATTTCAGGCTATTTATTAATAGTTGAGGGTGATTGTGTCTCCTGTCACCCTCTTGAGAGGACACACCTGATTGCACTCAGAGACCATCCAGTACCAAGCCAGTGAAGGAGGCTGATAATCCAGGGACACAGCTGAATCAGTTACCCAAATAACATAGTCACTGAAAGCAGCTGGGGGACCTCCCCTCCTGGCTTCATCTGGGTTTGTCCTAAGACTAAGGCTCAGTTCTGTTTACGGCTCAGATCCTCAACACTGATGGTTTTCAGAGGTGTGTAGTTGAGGGAGCTCCATTTCATGCCACTTGACATTCTAATCCAGCCTCTCGAACAACACTCTGCCTTTGATCCCCCTGTAGCAGTTTGCACCCTTGTTAATGTCAGGCTCATTTGACTTGACTGTTCATCAGCTTTGGAGCCTTGAGAACTTCGAGCAACCTTAGGTTGTCCTTGGCAGATTTCTCTTAAGTGAAAGAATTCAAGAATCATTAGTAGCAGGGCGGGTGTTTTCTAAAGCTCATTTGTGCCTTATTATAATGGACTGAGACGCGTGGAATGCTGCAGACTGTCATGGGGAAATCTAACACAATTTTGTAAAGATAATGATCTAAATTGTAACTAATATGGTGGGGAGACCAAAGCCTACCTCCATGGGTAGTTATGAGGGTTGGGAAGGGAGGGGATATACATAAAGCACCTAGCAAAGTACCTGATACATATATAGTGCAGATTTAAAATCGATTCTAAAACAAAGGAAAAAGCAGGAACACTACCAAAGCCATTTTCATAGAGGAACAGTAACTATGTAACAGCATCGGTGGTTCTATGATACCAGTATAGTAGCATTTTGCTGCTATGAAACTGATAAATGAGGAACAGCAAACAGGTGATTTAATCAATATAATTAGTTCAGAAGGATTGAAGTCCTTAACGTTAGTTAAGTCAGAGATGTGCAATTAAACCTATACTGATGCAGGCTGAGGAGCCAATAGGGAAGAGCTCCCACCTGTGGGACTTCAACTGCACCCGTAAATAAGAATCGCACCAAGGCAGAATCATAGGGCAGGCCTGGCTGAACCTCCCGTGGCCAGTCCAGCAGTCCCTACTGCAGGCAGGTGGCCAAGCTCTCCTCTCCCTTCCCTGTGAGGCCCACAATACACGCAGGACCATGGCCTGAGCCAAGAGCCTGTCTGTAGTTCAGAGAAAGGAGGTCTTCCTCCTCGCCTGTCATTCAAGGCACGTTCCTGGGGAACCTGGTGCTGAAACATATATGGACAGTCTGCTTTTGAGTCAGGGTTTCTGTGTAGCCGAACAGCTCACTGTGATCTCTTGAAAGTCAGCCCTCAACTTAAGAGTTTGGTTGGGGCGGGGGGGGAGGCGGTTGTTGTGGGGGGCGGGGGAAGTCTTAAGAAAAAAAAACTACAAGAAGACACCATTTACACAGACGGCTCAAATGAAAAAAGACTGAAAATACCAAGTGTCTGTGAACATGGAGCAGCTGGAACACATACATTGTTGGTGGGGATGCAAAACGGTACATTGAAAAATAGCTCAGTAGGTTCTTACTAAGTGAAGCACACACAACATACGACCCTGCAGGGCAAATGTTCACAGCTGTTTTAGTCATAATAGCAAAACCTTGGAAACAGCCCAAATATCCAGCAACTAGTGAGTGAATAAACAAATTGTGAATGAATAAACAAACTCAATACTACTTAGGTATAAAAAATGAATAAATTGACACATGAAACAACATGGATGAATCTCAAGATTATTATGGTGAGTGGAAGAAGCTGAAAACAAAAGACTACATACTTTGTGATTCCATTTATGTAACATTCTAGAAAAGGCTCACTCATGATAGCAAGCTTATTTGTGGTTGCCAAGGACTAGATGACAGGAGAGACTGTTGAGGGGCACGTTGGAAATAACTCTATGCCTTGACTGTGATGCTGGTTTACAACCATTATGTTTGTTGAAATACATCTACTTACACACTTAAAATGGATGAATTATGAGTAAATAAAGCTGAGTTTAAAAAGGCCAAGGAGATTCCATTTCATGATGCATATTCAAAATAGAAGCATAATGAGAGAACACTAAAAAAGTTAAAATTTAACAGACAGCCAAGACCGAATGTTGGAGAAGATGTAAAGCAACTGGGGCTTTCGCATATGACTGGTGTGAGGGTCCAGGTGCAATCACTGTGAAAACTGGAGGTTTCTTATATGTTCACATATATCTCTACCTATGATATGACTCAGCAATTAACTACCTACCTACCTACGACTCGGCAATTCCACTCCTGGGTGTTCTCTCCCCACTTTAACCAAATCATATGTCCATCAGAAATGCTTATTGTGGCTTTTTAATAACAAAAATTTGAAAACAATTCAAATGTCTCTCAACAGGAGATTAGATAAACTGGTTTGGAGTACTGCTCAGCAATAAACCACTGATTAATGCAACATGATGAATCTCAAAAACATCATTAGTGAGAGAAGTCAGACACAAAAGAATGCATGCTGTATAATTCTATTTATGTGGAGTTCAAGAGCAGAGGACACTAACCTATATGGATTAAAATCAGAACAATGGTTCCCTCTGGGAGTTAACGGTATAGTAAGAAAAGGAGTACAAGGGAAATTTCTGGAATGATGGCAGTGCTCTATTCTTGACTCAGAAGTTGTAGGTAATGCACTAGTTAAAACTCATCAGACAGTATACTTACTTGTGAAAGTGAAATTGATGTAACATAAAATTAACTGTTTTAAAGTAAACAATTCAGTGACATTTAGTACATTCAAAATCCTGTGCAACCATGACCTTTAGTTTTGAAACATTTTCATCAACCTAAAAGGACACCAAGGCTCTTGGACTCCTAACCCCTGCTTTCTGTCTTCTGTTTCTGTGGCTTTATTTATTGTGAATATTTCATATTAATATAAACAGAATCATACAATATGTAGTCTTCTGCCACTGACTTCTTTCACTTAGCATGTTTTCAAGGTTCCTCTACTTTTTAACATCTATCAGCATTTCACTCCTTTTTGTGACTGAATAATGTTACATGATATGTATATACCACAGTTTATCTGTTGATCTACTGTTGAGTATTTGGGGCGTATCTTTTGACTGTTGTGGATAGTGCTGTTGTAATCATGTGTCTGAATATATGTTCATGTTATGTATATGTTCATGTTTATGTATGTTCATGTTGTGTGTATGTTCTTGAGAACCTCTTTTCTGTTCTTTTGAATGTTCTATTAGTTTGCTAGGGTTGCTATAACAAAGCACCACCAATTTGGTGGCTTAGGATGATAGTCAAATAATAGTCATTTATTGTCTCACATTTCCAGAGGCTAGAAACCTGGGATCAAGGTGTAAGCAGGGTCTCTTTCTTCTGAGGGCTGTGAGGAAGGATGTGTTCTGGGGCTTCCTCCTAGTTTCTGGTGGCGTGCTGGCAGTCTTTGGCATTCCCTGGCTTGTAGACACATCATGCTAATCTCTGCCCTCATGTTCACATGGTATCTTCCCTGTGTGCATATCTATGTCCAGATTTCCCCTTTCCATCAGGACACCAGTCATGTTGGAAGAGGGGCCCACCCTACTGGAAGAGGGGCCCACCCTACTCCAGGATGGGCTTCCCAGGTTGGCACTAGTGGTAAAGAACCTGCCTCCCAATCCAGGATACATAAGAGACACAGATTCGATCCCTGGGTAGGGAAGATCCCCTGGAGGAGGGCATGGCAACCCACTCCAGTATTCTTGCCTGGAGAATCCCATGAACAGAGGAGCCTAATGGGCTACAGTCCATGGGGTTGCAAAGAGTCGCACATGACTGAAGTGACTTAGCATGCACACACATTACTCCAGTATGACCTCATCTTAACTTGTTACATCCGCAATGACCCTGCTCCCTAATAAGGTCACAGTGTGATCAGAATATCAGCACATTTATTTGGAGGCACACAATTCCCTCCCTCATAAATGTATACATCAGAGTGGAGTTTTCCATGTCAGGTCAGCTGCAAACCGATCACGAGATCAGCAGATAAGGCTGTAATAATGACATTATCAGCCCTAGTACACAGATCTCTGGAGTAATTTATGCTATACATGGTATATATAGAATTTGTGTTTCTGTGATGCCTAACATGAGAGATTGTTTTTCCCAAAGGTAGCTGCAACAATTTCAACATATGTGCAGATCTACAACTGACCTTGCTACTCTTTCATTAAGAAATGGAGTCTAATATCCTCCTCCTTGAATTGAGGAGAGCACCTGACTGCTCTGACTAAAGAATGTAGCAGAAGTGATGCTGTATCACCTCTGAAGCTGGGTCATAAAGTGTCGCTCAGCTTCTGCCTTATTCTTTGGAGCATTCACGTTTGCAGTGCTGAGCTTCCATGCAGTAAATCCTATACTCTGTGGCTGCCATGCTGTGAGGAAGCCAAGCCACATGAAGGGGCCATGTGAGGACACACTCAGGACAGCAGTCCTTGCCTCTGAGTCATCAGGCACTTCCAGATTCTTCCAACCCACGGTCTTTAAGTCTCCCCAGCTGAAGTCTCAGACATCATGGAACAGAAACAAGTCATCCTTACTGTTCCCATTCTAAATTCCTTATCATCAGCCTCCGTATCTATAATAAAATGACTGTTGTTTTAGTTGCTAAGTACTTGTCCAGTTTGTTAGGCAGTGATAACAAGTTTAACACGAATTACTGGTTTTATTGCATAATGCTAGAATGTTCAGATCCTCTAGCTCCATTTACCCCTTCCTGCCTTTTGCATTATTATCATGATTAATAAGAAATACGTATGTGTTTTTTCAGATGACAAAAATATATTTTTCATATATACTTGGTCTTCATCCATGGTTCCTGGCTCACAGATCCCAAGACTCTTGGAATGTACTAAGTGATAAGAGCAATGGGAGCATCTTCTGTTATAGTTGGTCTCTTGTTCACAGTTCCTGAAAATGTTCCAGAACTGGAAAAGTGAAATAGTTATCTTGTATAACAAGCCCCTTTTCTCCACAACTGTTTGTTAATGAGATGACTTTTGGAAAACTGGTTGCCAGAGGAACCAACCTTGAGTGGTGGAACTTTCAGTTCTACCCCCTGAACAGTTCTATCCTCCAGGAAGAGAATGAGGCACTGAAGGTTGAATCAGTCACCAGTGGCCAGTGATTTACTTAACCATGCCTATGTAATAAAGCCTCCATAAAACCCAAAGGAAGGTTTTGGAGAGCTTCCAGGTTAGGGGAACAATGCTTCCACATGCCACTGTTCCAGGCCCAAACTATGGGGACAAAAGTTCCTTTGTTCCAGACCTTGTTCCAACCAGTCCGTTCATCTGTTGATTTGTATCCTTTCATATCCTTTGTAATAAACCAGTAATCTAATGAGTAAATGGGTTTCCTGAGTCCGTGAAGTGCTTTAGCAAATTAATCAAACCCAAGAAGGGAGTCGCAGGAACCTCTGATTTATAACCAATTGATCAGAAGTACAGATAACAGCCTTGACTTGTGACTGGTGTCTGAAGTCCAAGGAGAACCTCCAATCTGTAGCTGGTTAGTTAGAAGCACAGGTAACAATCTGGATTTGTGATTGGCATCTGAAGTGAGGGTTAGTCTTGTGGGATTGAGCCTCTAAACTATGGAATCTGATCCTCTCTCTAGAGTAGCTAGTGTCAGAATTGAGTAGTTATGGGACACATAGCTGGTATTAGAGCATTGCTTGGTGGTGTGGAAACAACTTCTACTCCATTGGAATTGGGAACAGAACCTCTTAACTATTGAAACATTGGTTGGCCAAGAAGTTCATTGGGGTTTTTCCATACAGAAAAACTCCAATAAACTTTTTGGCCAAGCCAGTACATTGTAATGCTACATATATCTCAAGATTGATGGAAGCAACATTTGGCTTTGTGGAGGCTTTTCTCCTTAGATTTCAATCTCCCATTCTGTGCATCTCCAGAGTTTGGTAAAGGTCTTTAAGGGGAAAGTGGTTGAGTGCTTGAGGGTGCCTCTCCTTAGTAAAACCTGAACTTCAACCTCCTGCCCTTTCCAGGAATTTACAAATGCTCCCAGTATGAAAACATTAGTAAGTAATCAGCAATAAGTTCATCCTCACTGGTGTCTTCATCCCTGTAGACCCTGCTACTTAGCATGTGGTTTTGGGCCAGTTGTCTTGTCATTACCTGGGTGTGCTCAGTTGCTCAATTGTGTCTGATTCTTTGCAGCCTCATGGACTGTAGCTCTCCAGGCTCTTCTGCCCATGGAATTTTCCAGGCAAGAATACTGAAGTTGGATGTCGTTTCCTCCTCCAGGGATCTTCCTGACCCAGGGATCAAACCTCAGTCTTTTGCATCTCCTGCATTGGCAGGCAGATGCTTTACCACTAGCGCCACCCAGGAAGTCCCATACATTATGATAATGACCATCTGTTAACTGATGGGCTTTGCTGATATTATCTTTCATTCTCACAACAGTCATGTAAATTTGGTATGTATTATTCATTTTTATTTAATTGTTGGGAACCGAGACTTGTTCAAAGGTTACATAACTTGTCCCAAATCTTACAGCTAAGGCAGGATCAGAATTTGTGTCTGTATGTTCATACAATTTATGGTTTTTTTTTTTGGTTCTTACCAGCTTTATTTATAATACCCCCAAACAAGAATCAACCCAAATGTACCACAGGAAAATAGATCATCAGTTTTGATATTTCTTACAATGGAATATTACTCAGCAATAAAGAAGGTATGAATTACTGATATATACAACAACATGGATAAATCTCCAAAATATTATGTTGTATAAAAGAAATCATACACAAGGGTACATGCTATCCAATTCCTTTTATATTGTTTTTTTAATAATTAAAAAATTATTTATTTATTTTTCGCTGTGCTGGGTCTTCATTGCTGTGCTTAGGCTTCCTTTAGTTGTGGTGAGAGGGGGCTACTCTTCACTGCAGAGCACGGGCTTTCGTAGTTGCAGCACAAGGGCTCAGCAGCTGTGATGCACAAGCTTAGTTGCTCCACAGTATGTGGAATCTTCCCAGGCCAGGGATTGAACCTGTACTGGCAGATGGGTTTCTATCCACTGTGTCAGCAGGGAATTCCTTATATTAGTTTTCTTAGTGATATAGTCAGAACAGTGATCACTTTGGCATAAGGAGATTGCTGGGAAAAGGAATAAAAGTGCTTTACGGGTGATAGAAACAGTCATTGATTTTGGTGGTTGATTACATGGGTGTATATGTTTTTCAAAACTAGTCAATTGTACACTTGAGATCTGAGCATTTTACTGTACATAAACATGCATCAAAAAAGTATTTTAAAAAGTAAAATAATAAAGCATGTATTCGAACATGCAAAGGATCAAGGAGAACACAAGGAATCTTAAAGCAGACGTCCATTGGCCACTGGGGATGACTGCTTTACAACCTCTGTTCTTTGCTATTGTGAGCAAGGATTTTTCTAACTGTAAAGAAATTCGTTTAAATAATTGAGAAAACACACAGAAAAGTAAAGAATAAAATAGAAATATCCCCATATAATTTAAATTATAAAGTTGAATCATTATTATATTTGGTGTGTGTATTTCCAGTGAGGTGTGTGTGTGAGACAGAGAATCAACTGTTGAAAGGGTTTTGTAACTTGCTTTTGTTTCTTAACGGAACATTGTAAGCATTTTAATAAAACTCATGCTCTTTTCACTGAATCATGCTGTTTCTTTTTCAATAAATTCTTTTGTTTCAGGATAGGGAGCCCCATTCAAGTGTCCAAGTCCAGCACCACCTCCAGATGCCCCCATGTAGGGCCAGGGGCCCTCCCACATTAAGGAAGCAGTGGTTGGATGGTTCATCTCATTCCCTTTAGGGAAAGATTGACACAAGCAGAGAAAAAACAGTCAATTATTTGCTTTGCAAAAGTTGAAGTTCAGACAAGTTTTGGAATATTTCAAGCAAAATATTTGATTACTGGGGGCCAAGATTTTCTGCTCTGAGAGCAAAAGAGTTACCTTAGCTGGTAGAGAGAAGGCAGTGAGGCTGAGGGCTACTGGAAAAGAAGCCAGTACAGAACATTCATCATCCCTGGGACCCTGGTCTCTGAATTTTGACTCTGACTTTACTAGCTATATGACTTGAGAAAATTGTTTTTAATCCCCGCCCCACTGTTTTGTGAAATAGTAGAATAGTTATTAATTAGTTATTAATTATTTAATTTAATTAAATATTAGGATAGTTAATTCAAATATTATTAACTCTTAGAGTTGATGAGGGAATCAAATGAACTCAGAAATGGTCAAAACAGTGCCTGGCACATAGCAAGTCCTCAAGTGTTAAATCTTCTTCTTCCTCCTCCTCCTCTCTGTCCCTCCCTCCTCCCCCCCCCACCCCCACAACTAGGCTGAGGTGTGTCCCTGATATAGTGACCCTTGTCCTGCATTTCTCCTCTGCCAATGACTGAGAACCTGAGAACAAAACATACCTGTACCTCCTTCCTGGAAGGGAAGTCCCAGAGATTCCCTCATGCCAAGGATGAGGACATCTTACCTACATGTTTGGTAGATAGGCCTGAGATTACCTCACAGTTTTTCAGAAAGAGTCAGATGCTCCTAGGAACCCATAAAAGATGTGGAAGTGGAAGAGTAGGAGAGAGAAAGTGAGAGAGGAGGGAGAGGAGAGAGAGATGGACATGAGAGCTTTGGAGTTAGGAATAGGGGTAAAGAGTGAAGCCAGGTAGAAATGAAGATGTTTCAGTTAATGGCAGCATATGCCATAGTAGCTGAGGACAAGCTTGGGCACCTCACATGTGTTGGACACAGTGTAATCCTTCAAAATTAGAACCAACCACAAGGAAGGAAAGGGCAGGTACAATACTGCAATTCTGACACTATCTGGAGTCAGTGCCGACTCGACAGGCTAAAGGCATCGTCCCCAACTAGACTGCCCTCACTTCAGATGCCAGCCACAAGTTTGGGGCTTCCCTGGTGGCTCAGTGATAAATAATCTGCCTGCCAACGCAGGAGACATGGGTTCAATCCCTGGGTCGGGAAGATCCCTTGGAGAAGGAAATGGCAACCCACTCCAGTATCCTTGCCTGGAGAATCCCATGGACAGAGAAGCCTGACAGGCTACGGTCCATAGGATTGCAAAGAGTCAGACATAACTTAGCAACTAAACAACAACAACAAGAAGGCTACCTGTAGTTTTCACCAACTGACTACAAATTCAATTTCCCACAACCCCTCCAGGTTTGACAATTCACTAGAATGACTCAGAGAACTTAAGAAAGCTCTATATTTACAGTTTTATTATAAACCATATGAATCAGGACCAGCCAAAAGAAGACACCTATAGGACTGGCTCTATGAAGGGTTTGGGTTTTTTTTTTTTCTTTTTTTGCCACACCACACGGCTTGTGGGATTTTAGTTCCCTGACTAGGAGTAGAACCCAAGCCCTCCAGCAGTGAGAGCACAGAGCCCTAACCACTGAACTGCCAAGGAATTCCCTAGGATGAACTCTAGAAGGGTCTTGAATGTGGAACTTCCACGTCCTCTCCCATGAAATCAGGATATGTCACCCTTCTAGCACCAACCAGGAGGCTCAACTGAGCTTTGGTGTCCAGAGTTTTTATTGGGATTTCATTACACAGGCAGAGATTGGCCTATGAATCATTGGCCAAGAACCCAGTCTCCAGCCTCCCTCCCCTTCCCAGAAGTTGAGCTGGTATCCCCAGTCTTGAAGCTTCAACCCTCCAATTATGTGACCGGTTTTCCCAGCATGGCCAGTTTCCATCCTGAAACTATCTAGGGATCCACCGTGAATAACAAAGACACTCCTATCACTGACAAAATTCCAACAATTAGAAGCTCTGTCTCAAGAACCTGGGACAAAGACTTAACAGATTGTTTATTATACAGTGGCAGGTATTCCTAAATTTACTGAAGATAACTTTATGATACAAAATGGAATTTCAAATAAAAGTGTGCAGACTCAGAAGGCCAGTGCATACCCTTGATACTTTTAGAGACTTTAGCATGGACACCCTGGATGGGATAAAAGTGAGCTACCTGCCACTGAAGTCACTAGGGCCAAGGAGTACTGTTTGCTTCAGGAATCTGTCATCATTCAGCACCAGGTAAGTGGTTTTACCTTCTTACTGACCATCACCCAGCCTCTGGTAACCAGGGTGATAGTAGGTTCCTCTTGACTTCCCATTTCTGCAGTAGAAACATTCACGTTACCTAGTCCTTCCCCCTTCACCTCAAACCTAGAGGAAAGAGCATTAAACTCAGTACTCAAAGCTTTGGGTATGACTTTTGCTCTGCCACTTATTGTTCTTTCCCTCACTGAACTTTATTTACCTTATCGGGAGGAGAAGAAGAATAACCTCTAACTATTCAGGGAGACCGCTATATTCAAATAAGTTGCTATAAGCAGGAGGTCTTTTTATAAAGAGGTGATATATTAATTAATAGGGCTGCCACAGACTCAAGAAAGGCAGACCGAGTCCCACAGACTGAGTGACTTAGCAGAAATTTATTTTCTCACAGTTTAGAGGCTAGAAGGCTGAGATCAAGGTTTCAGTGGGGCTGGTTTCTTCTAAGACTTGAAGCAAGAGGATGCAAGAGGAACAATGAACAAACCAAAGGACACAGTTAGAGAACTGCTTGAGAAGCATCTGAAGCACAGGATCTGGATGGTCTGGGCCACCAGCTGCCCGCCTTTGTACAACTTTAAAGAGAAGTGAGATTTAACATGTTCGATTCTCTTATGTAGGGATTTACCTCTGGAAGCGTTCTAACTTCTGGTTGTCTGGTCTTATGAACACTGAGGAGGCAGAGTGGCATGAGGTAGAAAGGCCTGTTCTTCCCATCTCCTCCTGGCCTCCAGTGAAGATGGAGGGTCATCCCTGAGTGGACTAGAACTCTGAGCTCCAGATAGTCATCACAGTAGCAGGGGATGTATGCGTGCGTGCTAAGTTGCTTCAGATGCGTCCGATTCTTTGTGACCCTATGGACTGTAGACCACCAGGCTCCTCTGCCCACAAGATTCTCCAGGCAAGAATACCAGAGTTGGTTGCCATGCCCTCCTCCAGAGCATCTTCCTGACCCAGGGATCAAACCCCACATCTCTTATGTCTCCTGCATTGGCAGGTGGGTTCTTTAATACTAGAACCGACTGAGAAGCCCAGCAGGGGATGATCCAGAGGCAATTCTTGAGAGCTACTTGGCACCAAAAGAATTTTCTGGAGTGGAATGGAAGATCAAATTTCCAACTAAGTCCTGTAATGTAAAGAATATTGCTCCCAGATAGGAGATGGGGTATCCATTAAACTCCTCGGCTATCATTTAATAAAATGTTGAAACAATTTATTATTTAAATTGTTATTATTCATTTAATTAATAAATAAACTATTTATTGTTATTATTTACTTAAGTGATGTGGGAATAATTAAATAATAAGATCCTAGGTCACACTGAAACCAAAAATTAATTCCAGATGGATTGAATTGCTAACTGTGAAAAAAAAGTAGCAGGTAAAAAATGAAATTGTCACATATAAGGTACAACATAGGAGGATTTTTTTTCCCCTAATGATCTTGCAGTTGTCCCAGGCAAAATATAAAACCCAGAAGTCATAAAAGGAAAAAAATGCTAGATTGGACCACACAGAAATTAGCAAAGTTACCCTAAATAACAGCCAAGATATAAAGAACAGATGACGCTGCACTGTTTACAATAGCCAAGACATGGAAGCAACCTAGATGCCCATCAACTGACGAATGGATAAGAAAGCTGTGGTACATATACACAATGGAATATTACTCAGCATTAAAAAAAAATTCATTTGAAGCAATTCTACTCAGATGGACGAAACTGGAGCCCATTATCCAGAGTGAAGTAAGCCAGAAGCAAAAACAACAATACAGTATATTAACGCATATATATGGAATTTAGAAAGACAGTAACGAGAACCCAACATGGGAGACAACAAAAGGAAAGCAGATGTATAGAATAGACTCGTGGACTTTGTGGATGAGGGTAAGGGTGGGATGATAAGGGAGAAGGGCATTGAAGCATGTTAATTGTCATGTGTCTAATCAATCGCCAGCCCAGGATTGATGCTCGGGACTGGTGCAGCGAGATTTCCCGGGGGGGAGGGAGGAGGGAGGGGGGTTCCGGAGGGGAAGCATATGTAAACCCATGGTGATATCATGACAATGTATGGCAAAAACAATAAATAAATAAATAAAGAAAGAAAGAACAGATGACCAGGAGAAAATACTTGCAGTGCGTGTAACAGATCTCTCTAAGCAGAAAAAGAACACCAACAAACTAATAAGAAAAGGCAAAAAAATCCAATAGGAAAAAGATCAAAGGGTATGACTAACGACTTCCTGGAAGAAATAGAAATAGTCAAAAGGCATATTTAAAAAAAATAGAAAGCCCCGAGACTTTATAATATTTAAAGGAATTTTCATTAAAGTATCAACATGAGTTTTTCACCAACAGGTAAAAAAAAGAATTAATATAAATATAGAACAAGGTCTGGCAGAATATGCAGTAAATTATGAACAAGACGTCATTTTAAAGGAATGTAATTGGGGAAGCAGAGCAGAAGTCTTTCAGTTTGTTACTTTATATACTTTTTCAAGTGGTGGTTTATTGGTGATTTTTACTTTGAAGATGTTTTGCTGTATGATTTAATTCCTTGGAAAGCAATGTAAACATAAATTCTCTATGCTCAGAAGGCTTAGAAAGCTTTTGTTTATTTTCATTTGCAAAATCACAAAAATGTATGAGTTATTTAAAAGAATCAGACTAGTTTTTACCTACTCTAGCATCTCAAACCATTATTTATGCATACTATTTGTCCTTGTACTTAATTCCTGGATATCTTCAAATATATTTTTTTCCCAAGCACTTCTTTCTAGATAACCCCCTCCCCTGAAATAGGAAAGAAAGTGGAAAAAAGAAGTAAAGAAAGAAAAAAATAAGGTACTATATGTATGGAAGGATTTAATTGTTTTAATACATTATTAAAAGACACTTGCTCCTTGGAAGAAAAGCTATGACAAACCTAGACAGTGTATTAAAAACCAGAGATATTACTTTGTCAAGAAAGGTCTGTCTAGTCAAACTCATGGTTTTTCCAGTAGTCATATATGGATGTGAGAGTTTGGACTACAAAAAAGGCCATGCACCAAAGAATTGATGCTTTTGAACTGTGGTGTTGGAGAATACTCTTGAGAGTCCCTTGGACAGCAAGGAGATCAAACCAGCCAGTCCTCAAGGAAATCAATCCTGAATATTCATTGGAAGCACTGATGCTGAAGCTAAAGTTCCAATACTTTGGCCACCTGATGTGAAGAGCTGATTCATTAGAAAAGACCCTGATGCTGGGAAAGATTGAAGGCAGGAGGAGAAGGAAATGACAGAGGATGAGATGGTTGGATGGCATCACTGACTCAATGGACATGAGTTTGAGCAAGCTCCGAGAGATGGTGAAGGACAGGGAAGCCTGGCATGCTGCAGTGCGTGGGGTCGAAAACAGCTGGACATGACTGAGTGACTGAACAAGTTACTTTTAGGTGAGGACCCACGTGACCAAGTTAACAGTCAGATGTCACAAATTTCCAGAAATGTCCAAAGAAAATGGTTTATTATGTGGCTTCTCTTGTTAGTGGCTTTTGAATAAGCCACTTGAAAAAAAAATGGCATAATTACAATACATATTACACAATTCCAAAAGTCAAAAAGCATCCTGTGAAGTTATGTCCCTGTTACTTTTGTCCTAAAGGCCATTACTAATACAAATTTCATGTGTATCCTTCCAGAGATATTCCATGCTTATGTAAACATTATGTGGTGGCCTACCATACCATTACATCTTGCTTTTTTATTTCTAAAAATATATCTTGGAAGTTGTTGTGTATCAGTACACCTAGAGCTGTATCACTGTTTCTTTTTTTAAAAAGCTGTAAATGATTCCAATGCATGGTTATTTCATTTGTCCCTTACTGATATGTTCAGGTTGTTTCCATTATTTTCTTCATCTGTACAAACAACTCTGTAATGTGTATCCTTGTGATTTTGCAAATGTGCAAATATATTTGTAGGAAAAAATATCCCTACAAGTAGGACTTCTGGCTCAAAAGTAAATGCACCTTAAATTTTGAAAACTCTGCAGCAATTGTACTCCCTTAAACCATGATGGAAAGTTTGTTTCCCTACACCCTCAACTACATAGTGGTATCAAACTTTTGATCTTTGCCAGTCTTATAGGTGAAAAATGGTTTCTGATGTAGTTCTGATTTGTCTTTATTGCAAGTAAAGTGGAACATTTTGGCACGTGCTAAAGAGCAATATTCCTTCCTCTATGCATATTTCCTCTTCTATGAATTATCCATTAATCATGCTTTTTCTTTCATTTATTTACTTTTAAACTTTCATTCAAGCTATAAAAATAATGTTTGCTATTTAAAGATTCTCTTGTTAGATAAGAAAAAATCTAGCTACATGGTATTTATAAGAGATACTTCTAAATCAAAATAATCTAGGATGACTAAAAAATAGAAGAGACTAATAAGATATATCAAACAAATGTGTAAAAATAAAGTAGGAGTAACAATATTAAATTCAAACAAACTAAATCCAAGCAATTTAATATTTCAAATTTATAAAATATGCTATCCATCAAGAATATACAATAGTCATGTGTTTTTACAAAACTAAAAATGGATTTTCAAAATATAAAACAAAAGCTGTTGGAAATACAAGAAAAATGGATATTCACAAATTCATAAAATTTTGGGAATACTTGAATGGGCTTCTCTCAGAAATTAACATAAGTAAGGCTACAGAGGCTTTAAATAACAAAATTAATAAGTTAATAAACAGAAAATACGTATTTTTCAGACATGTACATGAAACATTCAGAAAAATAAAGTGCTAGACCATCAAAGACACTTTAATAATTCTAAAAAACAGATCATATGCATTCTGACCACAAAGTAATAATATTATAAATTAATAATAAATGAATGGTCCTTTTTAAAACAAAAAGGAAAACTACAACCATTTACAAGTAAATAAAAGTACTTTCTGCATGACTGTTAGATTAAAAAGAAAATCAAAGTCGAAATTACAAACTATTGGGAAATGAAGGACAGTGAAAGAAACTGCATATTGATCTCATTGGATATGGCCAAAATAGTATTGTGAAAATATGGGAACTTTGCTTGTTATCCAGTGGCTAAGATTCTGCATTCCCAATGCAGGGGGTTTGGGTTTGATTCTTGGTTGAGGAACTAGATCCCACATGCTACAACTAAGCACAGCCAAATAAATAAAATATATTTTAAAAAAAGAAAATATGCAGCATTAAGTCCATTTATTAGGAAACAAAATTTTATTAAGCAATGATTTTTTTAAAAAAATGTTAAATATATAATGAAATTTCCTGGTAGCTCAAATGGTAGAGTCTGCCTGCAGTGTGGGAGACCTGGATTCGATCCTTGGGTTGGGAAGATCCCTGGAGAAGGAAATAGCAACCCACTCCAGTATTCTTGCCTGGAAAATCCCATGGATAAAGGAGCCTGGCAGGCTATCATCCATGGGGTCAGCAAGGAGTTGAACACAACCGAGAGACTTCACAACAACAAAAATAAAATATATCAAGAAAATGAACTCAGAAGGCAGAAAATGAATAAAGATATAAGCATAAATTGGATTTCCACTTCTGTTAATACTGGACTCAACTCTCTTTCAAAGGATAACTTGAAAAGCTGGATCAAATACGACGAGCGTTCTCTTAAAGACATCAGCATCAGAGAATGAACAAGGCAATAAAGGGTTATTGGATAAGAACTAGAAGACAGAACTCCTAAGGTACGTTAGGTATTAGGTACCACTGTCCTCTTAGTGCATGCTTCTCAGAAGCTCAGTCGTGTCCAACTCTTTGCAACCCCATGGACTGTAGCCCACCAAGTTCCTTTGTCCATGGGATTATCCAGGCAAAAATACTGGAGTGAGTTGCCATGCCCTCCTCCAGGGGATCTTCCTGACCCAGGGATGGAACCCACATCTTCTGCTTGAATTCAAGTCTCCTGCATCTCCTGCGTTGGCAGGCAGATTCTTTACCACTGAGCAACTGGGGAAGCCCCTTCCTTGAAGTAGTAGTTCCCATTTTCAGAAAAAGAAGCTGAGAAGCTGAGTGGTTTAGATTCATGGGGCTATGTGAAGTATAACTGAAGTCCATAATCTCTTATACTCAAACTTTGAGTTGGAACCCAAAAGGATTAAGGACTGGAAATACATTAGCCTTCTAAAGGACGGCAGTATAGCTTCAAAGCATTTCATTCCTTGAAACTGGAATTCTGGTGATTCTGGATTGTGGGTGCCTTTAGACAAGTGTCAATAAACAAAAGTAAATCTTCTGCAAGGAAAATGAAATCATCTTAAACTTCAAATTTGTTCCACCAGAAACTTAAAGAATACATTTTCTGAATGAACACACAATCAAAAGAAACCAGGCCCAGGACGAAACCTGACAATATGCACAAAACCACCAGAAATAATGGACAATAGAAATTGTTCCACATAGCTTCCATATATTGGAGTTATTATCTAAGTCATAATCCTTAGAACTTTTGTAACTATGCTTACAAAAGCAAAGGGGATAAGAAAAAATAAAATTAAGAATTTAACACAAAATTATAAATATTAAAAAATAGCTCTAAGAAAACTAATCAAAATTGAAAACTGAAAAATGCAATAATAGACATTTAAAATTCAATGGATAGATTTAACATAGACACAGCTGAAGAGAGAATTAATGAGCTAGATGAGACTAAATGATAAAACAGTACAGAAGAGAGGGTAAGATACAGGGAAGATACATTTAGAAAGTCTAACGTATAATTTGAAGTCCTAGAAGGAGAGGAGAAAAGTAAATGGGGTAGAAGTAAAGTTTGAAAGTCTGAAAACTTCCAGAACTAATGACAGATATTCAGTCACAGAGTCTAGAAACTCTATGACCCCCTAAGGGGATAAATAAAAAGAAACCCACAACTAACTACTTGAGCTATCAGTCTAATTGTTTCCCCCTTGAACTTAACCGGCCTTTATTGCTTCCGCCTGCCTATAAATAACCAGTTCTTCAAATGCTCTCAGAACGAACTTCAGCTGGTTCCACCTCTAATGGGTTGTATAAACTTTGACACCTTGTTTATCTTATATGTGTATGAGTCATGTTTTTAACTTTTTGAAACTTGTACTTCGAATATACATATATGAAACAAAGATTTCATGAAATAATATTTCCTCTTGTAATATTTTCTGTTCTACTTTATTCTTTTCCATCTTATTATAAGACCATTTTGGTCACATTTACTAAAGGTAATCTCAACCTGCCATTTGAGAAATCCTGCTTCAGGGGTGAGTAGGTGATGGGGCGGGAGAGGGGGGAGGAATTGCATTTTAAAAACAACCAACAAAACCCTAATATTTAAATTAGTTTCTTTGGCTTCCTCCCTCCAAAGAATCAGAAGACCCTGGATACAGGATCGGGTTTTCTGGGATTTTGTTTTTCGTTTGGAGGATTTTCTTTCCCCCTCTCTTTTCTTGCTCAGCGCTCGGACTCCGGGACTACTTGGAAAAAGCCAGCGGCCGGCTCCATCTGGCTCCTGGGAAGAGAGGAGGCCAGCCCGCAGGTCAAGCGAAGGCCGGTCTCCCTGGGTGGGGCCTCGCGGGCTTGGAGGGCTCAGGGACTGTTCAGAACTTCGCTGCACTCCTCCCGGGAATTGAGACCAAACGAACTTCGAGTTCTCCTCGAGAGCTCGCGGAAGTGCGAGGTGGGCAGTCGCGGAAGGGGCGGCCATCGTCAGAAGACTCCCTAAGTCCCCCGTGCATCTTCTGCCTTGGGGTTGTCCAGCCCCTTCCCGAGCCAGGAGGCTTCCAGTTGGAAAGGGTAACTTCTGTGAGTCCCTTAGATCAGATCTGGAGGGACTGAAGACCGCGAGGAAAAGGGAACAGTAAGGGCCCGCCTTAGTCCGGCCCGCCCTGGGCCACCGGTACTCTTGAACCCGCCCCTACTGTTCTGTCTCTGAGCAAGTTCCAGGCGCTCTGGCTCGCGAGCCAAAGGCGCGGCGGCGCGAGCCATGAACCGAATGGGCGCTCTGGGCTCCGCGAGGCTGCGGTGGGCGCTGCTGGGGACGCGGGCGGCACTCCCTGGCCTCGGCTCGCACGGGGCCAGAGCCAAGGCAGCGATCCCCTCCGCCCTGCCTGCGGCCCAGGCTGCTGAGGCTCCCGGAACCGGGCCTGGCGATCGGAGGCTGCGGAGCCTGGACGAGCTTTCAGGGCCAGGGCAGCTGCGCCTCTTATTCCAGCTGTTGGTGCAAGGCTACGTTCTGCATTTGCACCAGCTCCAGGTAACAGAGGGAAGGTGGCGGCGGTGGTGGTGGGGTTCGCGCCGAGGGGATGTGGCGAGCACCAGGACAGAGAGGCTGGGGATGAGGAGACAATGAGCAAAAAGGGGAGGACACCAGGAGAACGTACCCCGGAACCGACTGGGTCTGGAGTCATAACCCTAGACATCTGTAGCGGTTCTGAGTTGAAATGAACAAACAGGTCAAGGAGGGGCGTGAAGCCGGAGGGCACAGGTGGGAGACGAGTCGGGAGGCTAGGATTAAAGTGGATAGAGATTGGGAGAGAAGAGAACTGTCTTGGTAATAGAATAGCAGATACAAGTGTGCAAGCTGCGGGATGTCATAGAACCACTTTTTCTGTGGTGATGTCCCTGCCAGACTTCTTTCGAAGAAAGTGGTTTCTGGAGGATTGCAGAGGTTTGGCAATTTGCAGGGTAAATTTGCCCTTAGTTGATAGAAAGATGTCATTGCTTAAAAGAGTGAAAGCAAAATCATAGACATTAATGAAAAGGTACATTTTTGTTATTAAGAAATCAGTATCCAGTGAGAGGTTTATCCAGTGAAACACTGTTATGAGGCAGGGATAGATAGCCCACTGTCAATGGACAGAGACTGGAAACCCCGATGTTGGTCAAGGTGGAGAGATTTTAGGAACTGAAGAGATTCAGGTGGGATCTGACTTCCTGATAACTATTAAACATTAACGCATCCACTCTACCCCGGGAACTTTTCTAAGAACTGATCTTCAATAAGTTATGGCCGATACCCACACGGGGGCTAAATGCTTCTTTTGGGGAAGAGGAAGATTGTTGTTGTTCAGTCACTAAGTGGTGTCTGACTTTGCGACACCATGGACTGCAACACACCAGGCTTCCCTGTCGCTCACCAGCTCCTGGAGTTTGCTCAAACTCATGATGTTCATTGAGTTGGTAATGCCATCCATCTCATCCTCTGCCATCCCCTTCTCCTCTTGCCTTCAGTTTTTCCCTGCATCATGGTCTCTTCCAATGAATTGGAGTAAACAAATCAGTAATCAACTAATTTCAGAAAGAAGACCTGCGTGCCCTGGGAGGAGAAGCCAGTCTGGGTCTGGGGGAGAAGTGGGACCTTTGATTAGCCTGTGCCATCCAGGCACATATGAGGTTATCAGTGATAGACAAGAAGTGTAGACAGCCCTTGGGCTGGGCTGCTGAACTGACTGATCAGCTAGTGGTTGTGCTGGGCAGTAGTGAAAAATGAGGAGGAGCTGCGGGGACTTGGGATATGACAGGCCTTTGAGGAGGGTCTTGAAGGCCAGACTGCGGGTTCTGGGGGCTCCTTTGAGGGGTCATGGTGGGTTCTTGAGCAGGCGTGGGGAGAAGATGGCTTCCAAAGGACGCTGCTCAGTTATGTGCTTTAGGATGGATTAGGCAAGAGAAGCAGAGAGAGTCTCAGATTGCAATAGAAATGGCAGTATTTGAGCAACCACCCCCACTACCCGCCAGGAAGCTGGACTGAGAGTTAACTATGAGAGAGAAAATGACTGTGAGGGTTTGAAAGTCCAAACTGAACAATTTCTCTGCACCTGGCTGGGCCGCTGCCATCTCCCCTGGGGTCTTCTCTGTTGGGTTTATGTTTTCGAGGTATGGTGGGCAGGTCACAACGCACTCAGAGACGGTTAAAAAAAATCATTTGCTGTGTGCTCAGCTCCAAGAAACCAAATAAGCCAGGAAACCAAAGTCCTGATAGCTTCTCCTGCTTGATTTAACCTCTAGAAATGTGAGCAGCCTAGTGAATGTCCCAAGGGTGGGGACTAAGGTTTCTTACCGTTTCTTAGGGAAAGTTTACTGGGGAGTTTTGCTCAGGATTTCTATAGGAGTAACTACCAAAGAAATTCTCCAGAAAGTGAAAGAGGAAGCAGGAGAAAGCCAGAAATGTGTGGCCTTTTAAAGGAGAGAGAGATCAGGAATTTTGCACATCCTCCTGGCTCCAGCCTTTGTATCTCAAAGATCTGGAGTCATGTGAACCTGGGCTGCTCCATGGGCAACATATTAACCCCTCCCACTGTGTGGCTGGTGTGAGTTAGTATAGAGTGGAGGGCTGCACATCCTTAAAAGCCCATTAATATCCTTATTGAGGAAGAGGATGCTTCCAGTGACTCACTTTGTATCAGTTCAAATCTGTTTGGATGCCAGTCTCACCAATTTAAACTATAAAGCAGCTTTATTGGTTCCTATTAGAAAAGTCTAATAATTGTGTGCCCATCAGGTATAGTTTGCTTCAGGTATTCATGAGACCATCCAACCCACCATTTTGTTCTTCTGAAGTTCTCTTGGCTCTGCTGTCTCACAGAACTTAGTTGATTGGCCTGGGTTAATTGCCCATTCCTAAACCCATCATAGCCAAAGGCCAAAGGTGCATCATAGCTTAGATTCATGGAGGCTCACTCCTAAAGCTGGGGCTGGGATCCCTGCCACCTAAATAGGTGTCAACCGCACAGGAGGAGGAGTGGAATTGAGATAAGGGTAGCTGACCGTAATGTCCCCTGCACCATCAGTCATCCCAAACTGCATATTACACATAAAATTAATAAAATCAGCTTAGGGATGCATTGTAGGACTTGAAGGGGTCAGACTGGGAATTGAGACATGTCAGAACCATGCAAATGCTTAAACGCCAGTTCCCTTCTCTTTTCTAACTAAAATAATGACAAGAGTGCTGAAAAGTGAAATGTGAACATATCTTAAATTTATATGTGAATTTACAACAAATTGATATCTTTCAAAGGTGTCAACACTGAGAATGATAAGATCAACTGTCTATTCTGTAGCTCTGATTGTGGACTGCCTGGGTTGGTGATGTCTCTTGTTTCTCCCTAATGCTTCCTGTACATATTTGTCATTCCTGTATCATGTTTCTTTTATATATATATATACTTAAGAAATTTTTTTTCCTGTGAGAAGCACTTTGAGATTTACTCTTTCAGCAACTTCCAAATATACAATATGGTGTTGTCATAGTCCCCATCCTGTGTATTACACCCTGGGAGGTAGTCCTGTAATCCCCTCTTACTTATTTTATAACTGAAAGTTTGTACTTTTTGACCACTTTTATCCATTTTGCCCTCCTCCCACCCCCTACCTCTGGCAACCACCATCGGTTTTCTGTATGTTTGAGTTTTTAGTTTGTTTTGATTTTAGATTCCACATACACATGATATCATTCAGTATTTGCTTTTCTCTGTCTGACATTTCATTTAGCATAATTCCCTCAAGTATATCCATGTTGTTGTAAATGGCAAGATTTCCTTTTTTTTTTATGGCTGAATAATATTCCCGTGTGTGTGTGTGTGTGTGTGACATTTTATTTAATCATTTATCCATTGATCAACACTTAGGTTGCTTTTATGCTTCTATGTCTTGCCTATTGTAAATACTGCTGCAGTGAACATTGAGGTAAATAGTGTTTTCATTTTCTTTAGATAAATACCCAGAAGTAGAACTACTGGATCATATCATAGTTCTGTTTTTAATTTTTTGAGAAACCTCCATACTGTTTTTCATAGTAGCTGCACCAATTTACAATCTTACCCACAGTACACAAGAGTTTCCTTTTCTCCACATCCTTGCCAACAATTTTTCTTTTTGTCTTTGAGCCATTCTGACAGGTACAAGGTGATACCTCATTATGGTTTTAGTTTGCATTTCCCTGATGATTAGTGATAATGAATATCTTTTCTTTTACCTGTTGGCCATCTGTATGTCTTTTATGGAAAAATGTCAATTCAGATCTTCTGCCCATATTTTAATTGGATTTCATTTGTTTGTTTTACTATTGAATTGTTTGAGTTCTTCATATATTTGGATGTTAACTCCTGTCAGATATATGATTTGCAAATATTTTATCCCATTTTGTAGGTTGTCTTTTCATTTTGTTAATGGTCTCCTTTGCTGTGCAGAAGTTATTTGGTTTAATGTAGTCCAACTTGTTTATTTTTGTTTTTATTACTTTTGCTTTTGGTGTCAAATCCAAAAGAAATCATCATCAAGGCTAATGTCAAGTAGCTTACCACCTATGTTTTCTTCTGGGATATTTATGGTTTCAGATTTTATGTTCAGTACTTTCATCCATTTTGAGTTAAGTTTTGTGTATAGTGTAAGATAGTAATCTTTTGTATGTGGCTATCCAATTTTCCCAAAACCATTTATTGAGGAGGCTGTCCTTTCTCTATTATATATTCTTTACTTCCTCATCATAAATTAATTTATGATATATACATGGGTTTATTTCTAGGCTCTGTATTCTTCCACTAATCTATGTATATGTATTTATGCCAATACCATACTATTTTGATTACTATAGGAGTTGGTGATGGACAGGGAGGCCTGGCATGCTGCAGCCTATGGGGTCACAAAGAGTTGGACAGGACTGAGCGACTGAACTGAACTGATAGCTTTGTAATATACTTTGAAATAAGGACAGAAACCCTCCAGCTTTGTTCTTCTTTCTTAAGATTGCTTTGAATATATAAAATCAAGGTCATTTTTAGTTACATGTAAACTTTAGGATTGTTTGTTCTATTTCTGTGAAAAATGTCATTGGAATTTTAGTAAGAATTGCAATGAATCTGTAGATTGCTTTGGATAGTATGGACACTTTAATAATACTAGTTTTTCCAACCCATGAGCATGGAATATCTTGCCTCTTGTTTGTCTTCTTTAATTTCTTTCCTCAATGTCATAATTTTCAGTGAACAGATTAAATTTATTCCTGGGTATTCTATTTTTCTCGATACAGTTGTAAATGAGAGTATTTTCTTAATTTCTCTTTCTGATTGTTTGTTATTAGCTTATAAAAATACAACTGATTTTTGTATTTTGATTTTTTATCCTGAAGCTTTACTGGATTCAGTTATTGCTTCTAGCAGTTGTTTTGGTAGAGTCTTTGGGGTTTTCTGTATATAATATCAGGTCATCTTCAAATAGTGATTGTTTTACTTCTTTTCTGGTTTGAATGCTTTCTTTTTTTCTTGCCTAATTGCTCTGTCTAGGACTTCCCAATGCTATGTTGAATAAAAGTGGCAAGAGTGGGCATCCGTCTTGTTCCTGATTTTACAGGAAAAGCTTTCAGCTTTTCAGTTGACTATGATATTAGCCATGGGTTTGTTACATATAACCTTTATTATATTAACAATTCAGTTCAGTCGCTCAGTCGTGTCTAACTCTGTGACCCCATGGACTGCAGCTCGCCAGGCTTCCCTGTCCATCACCAACTCCCAGAGCTTACTCAAACTCATGTCCATTGAGTCGGTGATGCTATCCAACCATCTCATCCTCTGTCATCCCCTTCTCCTCCTGCTTTCAGTCTTTCCCAGCATCAGGGTCTTTTTCAATGAGTCAGTTCTTCACATCAGTGGCCAAAGTATTGGAGTTTCAGCTTCAGCATTGGTCCTCCTAATGAATATTCAGGACTGATTTCCTTTAGGATGGACTGGTTTGATCTCCTTGCAGTCCAAGGGACTCTCG
Source organism: Antilocapra americana (assembly GCA_007570785.1). Classification (NCBI taxonomy): domain Eukaryota; kingdom Metazoa; phylum Chordata; class Mammalia; order Artiodactyla; family Antilocapridae; genus Antilocapra; species Antilocapra americana. Next base: position 23,863,780 of record ML660197.1, on the reverse strand, counting down.
AGAGAACTCCTATGTTAACAGTATATTCTCTATATACCCACTTTTGTTAGCATTTTTATAGTAAATGAATGTGGAATTTTGTCAAATGTTTTTTTCTGTATCTGTTGAGATGATCCTATGATTTTTATCCTTCATTTTTGTTAATGTGTTGTGTTACATTCATTGATTTGCAGTTGTTCAACCATCCTTGCATCCCTGAAATAAATCCATTTTGATCATGGAGAATGTTTTTTTTTTTTAAATATGTTGTTGAATTTGGTTTGCTAATATTTTGTTGAAGATTTTTTTCATTTATAATCATCAGGAATACTGGCCTGTAATTTTTTCTTGTAGTGTCCTTGTCTGGTTTTAGTATTAGGGAAATTTCACCATCATAAAATGAGTTTGAAAGTGTTTCCTCCTTCCCTCCCCCACTTTTGGGGAAAAGTTGGGTGGTATTAATTCTTCCTTAAATGCTTGGTAGAATTCCCCAGTGATGCCATTTGATCTTTGACTTTTGTTTGTTAAGAGTTTTGATGACTGATTCAGTCTTTTTATTAGTAACTGATCTGCTCAAATTTTCTATTTTTCTTGTTTCAATTTTGGTATGATGTGTTTCTAGGAATTTGTCCATCCCGTCTAGGTTGTTCAATTTGTTGGCATATAATTGTTCACAATAGTCTCTTGTGATCCTTTGTATTTCTGTGGTATCAGTTGTAATATCTCCTCTTTCATTTCTGATTTTATTTATCTGAGTTCTCTTCTCTCTTTTCCTTTGTGAAACTAGCTAAAGGTTTGTCTGTTTTGTTTGGCTTTTAAAAAAAAACCAGCTGTTAGTTTCACTGATCTTTTCTATTGACTTTTTAGTCTCTATTTCTTCCTCTTAGATCTTCATTTTTTTCCTTTCTTCTATAACTTTGAGGTTAGTTTGTCCTATTTTCTAGTTCCTTGAGGTGTAACGTTATGTTATTTGAGACCATCCTTGTTTTTTGTTTCTTCTTCTTCTTTTACATCATTCGTATTTCTTAATGTAGGCATTTATTGCTGTGAACTTCCTTCTTGAAACTGTTTTGCTGCCTGCCATCAATTTGGGCTTTTACTGCTCTTTGCGTTCTTTCCCCAAAGCCTCTGTTCCCACCTTCTACTGGACATTAACATCAAAGACCAGATGATCTGTGACCTTTTGAACCCAGTGGGCTTTGTTCTGCCCAACACAGAGGATATCATTCCCATGTTCAGCAGCTCCGTCACCATGTCAACCTCCTTGCTTGTCTGCATCTTGGCTGGCAGCATGGAGCCCCATAGTGACTCTGGGAAGGGATGATGTCGGGTATTCCCTCCTGCTTGGTCTCTGTTGTGGCTTGATCTGTCCCAACAATCTACCCACACACCACTGCTGCTTCAGTCCCCCTAAAAGCATGTTTGATTAGTTGTTCACCTGCTCAGGAATCCCCACAGGACCTGGGGAATCACCCTTAAATATCTCAAGCAAACATTTGAGTCCCCAGCCTCCTTTACCTAGGCACCCCTTCCTTTAAGTTTTGGTATGTTGTGTTTTCCATTTTCATTCATCTTTAGTTATTTTAACTTCTCTTTTGATTTCTTCTTTGACTTAGTAGTTTCTGTAGCATGTTGTTTAATCTCCACAATCTCCATGTTGTTTTATCTCTTTAACCAATATTTGTAAATTGTCCAGATTTCTACCTGCACTTGATTTCTAGTCATACCATTATGTGGGAAAAGATGCCTGATTGGATTTCAGTCTTCTTAAATTTATTAAGGTTTCTTTTGTGGCCTAATATTTGATCTATACTGGAGAATGTTCCATATTTGCTTGAAAAGAATATGTATGTTGTTGCTTTTGGGTGGAATGTTCTGTGTAAATCTGTTAAGTTCATCTGACCTAATGTGACATTTAAAGTCCGTGTTTCTGTATTGATTTTCTGTCTGGATGATGAAGTGGATTTTCTGTCTCCTTCTGTATTGCTATCTTTTTCTCCCTTTAGTTTTGCCATATATTTAAGTGCATGTATTTCTTTCTTTTCTGTTTAATATTTATTTATTTGACTGGACTGGACCTTAGTTGCAGCACATGGGATCTTTGATCTTCGTTACAGCATGTGGAATCTTTAGTTGTGGCATGCACGTCTTTAGTTGCAGCATTCTAACTCTTTGTTGTGGCATGTGGGATCTAGTTCCATGACCAGGGATTGAACCCAGGCCCCCCGCATTATGAGCACAAAGTTGTAGCCACTGGACCACCAGGCAAATTTCCTAAATGCATTTGTTTCTTATCATTGCCTGTTTATATGGCTTAGAGACTCGGCTGTGAAGTTTCAAGGGATAGGCCTATGTTTTCCCAGCTCTGTGTCCCCCTAGCACCAGGCACAGTTCTGGGTACAGGGGAGATTCTTGGTAGTGTTTGATAAATAAATACATTGCACATACCAGTCAAAAAGCTGTGAGTGGTACTAAGCAGTAGCTACATCTGTTGGTAAACTTTATGAGACTCTTCTCAGCTCCCTAATCTGAGTTGTTTGACATAAGATAGAGTGAAAAACAGACAATGATGGAGATGGGCATGTTGATCAAGACTGGCCCTTCAGGTTTTAGCTTTTCAGGTTCAGAAACTAAATTTTGTCAGTTCATTCAGTATGGGTAGACTATTGAGGACTGACCCCCATTGGCCAAACCCACAGAAACAAATTGTGGATTGGAGTATTTATTTACAAAAGTTAGCCCTCCCAGGGATCTTATACTTCATCACACAGAAGCCCCTTATTTTAGTTGCTCTTACCTGTCAAACTATCCCCAAATTTAGCAGCTTAAAGCAACAGTTTGTTATCCTCTTGATTTTGTAGGTCAGAAATTTGGGTAGTATATATCAGAAATGGCTTATCTCTGCTTCACAGTGGAGTGGAGTTTTAGTTTAAATGGGTGAAGATGTCTGAGATGGATCAAGTAGGGCCATATATTTGGGCCTCAGGTCTGACTTTTAGCTGGTTTCCTTAAGTTTTCTCCATGTCACGTATTCTGGGGCTAGAATTTCCAAGATGGCTTCTTCAGTTGCATGTTGGGTGCCTGGACTGGTTTGACCAAAATGGCTGAGTGTCTCTTTCTCCACATAGTTAGCCTGGGACTTGCTCACAGCATAGTGGGTCTCTGGATAGTCAAGACTTCTTCCAGGGTGCTGGTTTCCCCCCGAGTGGATGTTCCAGGAGACGAAAGCGGAAGTTGCCAGTTTCTTCAAGTCTCTGTCTGGAAACTGGCATAGCATCATCTTTGCTGTATTCTACCCATTGGAGCAGTTACAGAGCACACCCAGAACCTAGAGGAGAAGATGTAGACCTGACCTATTAATGGTAGAGATATCAAAAAGTATGTGACCCTTTTTAATAGGCTTAACCTCTTGCTGGAATTCAGGTACCTAGGGAGAGAAATTAGTAACTGCTTTAATGGATTGCTTGGTGTACAGGGACCCCAGAACTAAAGCATGGAATTGCATGGAAAAAAATTTCCTCTAGGCCTTGGAGAAACCTGGTTGAATGTGCTTCTTTGGTGCCTGTTCATTAGATTAAGTATCTCTCTCTCTTCAGAGATAAACAGTGCCTATTTTTGCTGTTTGGCTCCTTCTTCTGGATTTTGTAATGGCCTCTCCCATCCTGTTAACACATTCTTTCTTCAGTTTGGCTAATACTGTTGATTAGATGGATTTTCTTTCCCAGTGCTCAGGTTACCATCAAGCCTTCCCAAGATTATCCTCCAGTTACCTTGACTTGGCTCGAGTGTTCCTCAGTCTCATCTGGCAGACATTTACAAATTGTCCCTGAGACTCTGGTGGAATCTAATGTATCGCTTTAAAGCCTCACGGATGGGAAATTTGAAACTAGGTATTAGGGTATAAGGGCTTCCCAGGTGGCTCAGTGGTAAAGAATCTGCCTGCCAGTGCAGGAGCTGTAGGAGACTCGAGTTCAATCCCTGGATCAGGAAGATTCTCTGGAGGAGGAAATGGCAACCCAGTCTAGTATTCTTGCTGGGATAATCCCATGGACAGAAGAAGCTGGTGGGCTACAGTCTGTAGGATTGCAAAGACTCGGACACGATTACCATTAGGGTATAAAGTGTTACTTATACCAGCTTAGCAAATGCACTGCCAGAATTTTTATCTTACAGATAAAATTTATGGTCAATGAAATATTCCAGACTATTCAATATAGCAGTATTTCTGATTGGGAAATGTTAGAATGACCTACATGTCCCAGTAGGGAACTAATTAAATAAGTTGTAGTACATTCATGCAATGGAATTTTATGTAACCATTAAAAAAAATAGAGGCAGGAAGGCTTCCCTAGTGGTCTAAAGTGGTTAAAAATCCGGCTGCCAATGCAGGAGATATAGGTTCGACCCCTGGTCCAGGAAGATTCCACATACTGTAGGACAACTACGCCCGTGCACTATAACTACTGAGACATCATCTGAGAGCTGAAACTTCTAAACCCACATGCTGCAGCTGCTGAAGCCTGCATGCCGTAGAGCCCGTGCTCTATAACAAGAGAAGCCATCACAATGAGAAGCATGTGCACTGCGACTAGGGAGTAGTTCCCTCTTGCTGCAACTAGAGAAAGCCTGCATGCATCTGCAGAAACCCAGCAGAATCAAAATAAAAATAAATAAATTCAACACATCTTAAAATGTTAAATCTTTTAAAAAAGAATAGGGGGGTGCGGGCTGGGGCCGGGGCCAAGGGTTGGCGGCCATGCCCACGCCACCTTGGTTCTGCCTGCAGGACGGCCATTTCGAGCTCTCCTCACTGGCTTACAGCAGGGCTTTCCTCACCCACTCCCCGACCTTTTCAAAGACTTGAGGTTGTGACTAGGCCCTCATTTGCTTTTCTGTTGGAATTTTCCCGGAAAAATGGAACCTGGCAATGTATCCTAAGAATTTTTTTTTAATTGTTTCTCAGCATATTTAACAACCCCCAAATTAGGTTAAATGCTTGTTTCCCAATTGTTGTCATTTTGCAAAACCCAGGTTCTGTTGTAAATGGGAAGAGCTGTAGTTGGGAGCTTTCAGGCACCGAGAAGGTGTGTGCTCCGAGTCCCTGAGCCCCCCAGTGCTGAATCCCCGGTGAGACCTGAGCTTCTGGCACAGGTCACAACAGAAGAACATGCGTGTGCCCCTGGGGCGATGCTGGGACCTAGTAACCTCTGGGCATGTGTTACTGGTGATGCTTGAGCTTTTGTTATAAAGACTCCAGTTGCGAAGTAGCCCTCTTTCTTGTACTTTCTGTTTGAGCATGTAACAGAAAGGTCTACCCCAGAATTTCTGTGATGTCTGGTTATGTCAGAGTGCAAGGCAGCCCACAGACAGAAGTCAGTGGTGTGAATCTGTGTGCAGCCTGGAGCCAGGACTGTCTTCACCAGGGGGACTTGTAGGGTGGGAGGGAAGCCTGAGGTCAGCTCTGTCTTCTCTGTTCTTTGGAGGCATAGACCAGGGACTTGATGACTTTAGGGTACTTTATCCATGACTTTAATGAGGGTAAAATAAATCAGGGTATAATTCCCTCCACAGAGTATTGAAGGATGTTAGTTCCAAGATCCCTGAAAGTCAAGCAGAATGCTAACGATGACAGTGGAAGTTGTGCAGACAAGAAAGTCAAACCTGAGGCAGAAGACCCGGGGCTGGATGCAGGTGGGGATGGTCCCGCAGATGCCTCTGGTACCAAAGGGGCTGCCGCAGCGGCCCATCAGGACGCCCAGCGGCACCCCCTCCCCGGGCCTGCTGGCCTGGTGCCCAAAGGGACTCTGCCGGACTCCAAGCCAGGGACACAGGCTGGCGATCTCCTCGAAGAGCTGGTAAAGTCCTTCTCCAAAACCCAGCGGCAGGCCGAGCCTGGAGAGCAGGTGTGCGTGGTGTGCTGGCGGTATGGCGAGTATGTGTGCAATGAGAGGGATGAAGACGTGTGCAGCCTGGAGTGTAAGGCCAAGCACCTGCTGCGGGTGGTGGGTGTGGACGCGGCGTCCGGCTGGGCCGCCCCCAGAAATCGGGCTCCGAGCTGGCGGCGCCAGGCGCTGCCCTCTACATCCACGCCGAGCACACCTTCGTCGCACACCTTCGGGAGGACCAGATTGCGAACCTCAGGCAGCAGCTGGGGATCATGGTCCGAGGCCAAGGCATCCCCAGGCCCATCGTTGACTTTGAGTACTAAGGCTTCCCCGAGTCCCTAAACCGCAACCTGAGGCCTCAGGCTACGAGGTGCCCACCCCCATCCAGATGTAGATGATTCCGGTGGGCCTTCTGGGTGAGACGCGCTAGCCAGCGCGGACACCGGCACCGGGAAGACGGCTGCCCGCCTGCTTCTGGTCATCGTGCGAGCTCTGTCTCAGTGCAAAGCGCTGTCGGGGCTGGTCCTCACGCCCTCGTGGGAGCTGGCCATCCAGATCGAGTGGCAGGCCAAGGAGACGATGAGCTGCCTGCCCCGCCTGAGGACTGCGCTCCTGGTGGGGGGCCTGCCCGCGCCCCCGCAGCGGCACCCCCTGCGCCAGTGCATTCAGGTTATCATAGCAACTCCTGGGCGACTTCTGGGTATAATACAGATCTGTAGAACTCAGCAGTATAAAAATTGTAGTAGTGGATGAAGCTGACACCACGTTAAAGACGGCTTTCAGCAGCAAGTGCTTGACATTCCGGATCATCTGCCTCGTGACCATCAGACCATCCTGGCGTCAGCCATGATCCCGGCCAGCCAGCTCCTGGGCCACCCGGTGATGATCACTGCTGGGAAGAGGAACCTGCCCTGCCCCAGCGTGAGCCAGACTGTCCTGTGGGTGGAAGAGCCAGCCAAAAAGAAAAAACTTTGAAAACTTGAACGATAAGAAACTCTTTAAGCCTCCCATGTTAGCTTTTGTGGACTGCAAGCTAGGAGCAGATCTGTTGAGAGAGGCCGTTCAGGAATTCACAGGTCTGAAAAGCATCTCTATACACTCGGACAAGTCACAGACGGAAAGGAAAAACATACTGAAGGGGCTACTTGAAGAAGACTGTGACGTTGTGGTGAGCACAGGGTTCCTGGAAAGAGGCCTGGACTTGATCAGTGTCAAGCTGGTTGTCAATTTTCATGTGCCCTCCAGCATGGATAAGTACATGCATCAGAGTGGGGCGATTAGGTCAACATGGAACAGTGATCACTTTCATCAATAACAACTTGAAAAGACTTGTGGGACATTGCAAAAGGTGTGAAACCCACAGGGTCCCTGCTCACCCCACAGCTGTTAAATTCCCCTTACCTTCACGACCAGAAGAGAAAGCAGCAGAAAGACAGACAGATGCAGAACGATCTGGTTACAGGGGCCAATCTTATGGACATTATTAGAAAGTGCGATAGAAGTAATGCTCAGAAGTGATTTGTTATACTACCTTGAATCATTTTCATTGTGTATTGTCAGTGAAACTTCTATACATTATTACTGTGTGGGTTGAGAAATGTGACATGTACATGAAATAAAAAATTAATGTGATGTAAAAAGTTTTAATCAGTTTATACAGCCATATTGTATTTATTTACCTTTTAAATTTTAATAAATTAAAAATAACATCAGAAAATGAATTACTGAATAAAAATTTCTTTTCTCTGGGGAAAAAAAATAATAGGGGGAGATCTATGTGTATTAATATGAATTGCTTGCTATGATATGGAAGGAAAGCAAGGTGCAAAACTATATAATATGCTATGGTGCTTAGTCTCTCAGTTGTGGCTAACTCTTTGTCACCCCATGGACTGTAGCCCGCTAGGCTCCTCTGTCTGTGGAATTCTCCAGGCAAGAATACTGGAGTGAGTAGCCGTTCCCTTCTCCAAGGGATCTTCCTGACACAGGGACTGAACCAGGGTCTCCTGCATTGTAGGTGAAAGTTTTTTACAATCTGAGCCACCAGGGAAGCCCCATGATATGCCATCACTTGTGGATTAAAAGTGTGAGGAATGCACACACACACACACACACACACACACACACACACACACACACACAC
>ML660197.1:23836652-23855763 GCA_007570785.1 Antilocapra americana | reverse complement strand
CACACACACACACACACACACACACACACACACACACACACACACACACAGAATGTGTATAAAATATCCCTGGAAGAACACACAAGAAACTGGTAATTTCGGCTGCTTCTCTATAAGGGTCTTGAATCAGGAGATGAGACTTAGAAGAAAGACTTAACTTTTTACTGCAGGACTGCTATGAACCTCCATCAGAGTTTTCTGCAGCTTTATCCTGCCCAGGCATAATTCACCAATTTTTGAGTCTTTTTGAACCCTTTTTGTTGTGTTTACGTTTTAGCAGTGTACATATGCATATTACCTTAAAAAATTTTAAGAACAACAACAAAAGAATGGAGAGCAATGGCTGACCTAGCTTCCTGGCCCAGCATAATATTTTGAAGTCTTTGATAGGTCTTCCTTTTGTACCCCTGTTTGGCTCTGTGTCCTTACTTTTGATGTCCACTTATGCATCTGCATCCTCTTTTTAGTTCTGTGTCCATTGCTGCTCACTTTGTCCTTGCTCTTGGAATACTCTCATTGTTCCATTCCAGACCAGCCCAACTTGCAGGTGTACACAGTGTACAGAGGTTTGCCTCTGGGTGTGTCAGGAGTGTGGCTTTGGGATGGGAAATGCTTCTGTTTTCCTAATAGCCTCTCTGAAGATGTCCCAGGCAATGCCTTTTCTTGGATCACCTTTAGATGTTCTTCTACTCTCAGCCCATTGTTTCTCTACAATAAACAATCAGAGGGAAATTCTTATTGTTCACCTATCCTGTGCGTATCTTTGTAACCTTATGACAATGCTTCTGTCTTGCATAAAAACAGACATTTTTATGATTATTAAAGTAATGGCTGCACACATGCACAAAAGTGTTTTTTTGTAGCTTTGTTTGTAAAGTCAAAAATTCAGAAGCATGTTAAATACCCATCAACAGGGTAGATAGATTGTGATATATTCATACAGTGGAACACTGTGCAATAGTCATAATGAGTGCACAAGCTTTTATATATCAATATAGAACTTAGCAGAGAGAGGGATAAATTAGGAGTTCAGGATTAACAGATACAGACTACTATATGTAAAATAGATAAACAGCAAGGAGCTACTATATAACACAGGGAATTATATTCAATATCTTATAATAACCTATAATGGAAAAGAATGTGAAAAAGAAAAATATATATACATATATGTGTATACATGTCAAATGGAATTACTTTGCTCTACACCAAAAACTAATATTGTAAATCAACTATCTTCCATTAACAAAATAGAACTCAGAACCAAAGTTAAGTATAGAATGATATGTGTGGTTGTCCAGTTGCTCAGCTGTGTCCTACACAACTCCATGGACTGCAGCACACCAGGCTTCCCTTTCCTTCTTTATCTCCTGGAGTTTGCTCAAACTCATGTCCATTAAGTCGATGACGCCATCCAATCATCTCATCCTCTGTAGCCCTCTTCTCCTCCTGCCCTCAATCTTTCCCAGCATCAAGATCTTTTCCAGTGAGTTGCTCTTTGCATCAGGTAGCTAGAGCATTGGAGCTTCGGCTTCAGCATCAGTACTTCCAATGAATATTCAGGATTGATTTCCTTTAGGATTGACTGGTTTGATCTCCTTGCTGTCCAAGGGACTCTCAAGAGTCTTCTCCAGCATCACAGTTTGAAAGCATCATTTCTTTGGCACTCAGCCTTCTTTATGGTCCAGTTCTCACATCAGTACCTGACTACTGGAAAAAACCATAGCTTTGGATATGTGGACCTTTGTCGGAAAAATGATGTCTCTGCTTTTTAATATACTGTCTAGGTTTGTCATAGCTTTCCTTCCAAGGAGCAAGTGTCTTTTAATTTCATGGCTTCAGTCACCATCTGCAGTGATTTTGGAGCCCAAGAAAATAAAGTCTGTCATTGTTTCCCTGTCTGTTTGTCATGAAGTGATGGGACCAGATGTCATGCATGATCTTAGTTTTCTGAATGCTGAGTTTTAAGCCAGCTTTTTCACTCTCCTCCTTCACTTTCTTCAAGAGGCTCTTTAGTTCTTCTTCACTTTCTGCCATTAGGGTGATGTCACCTACATATCTGAGGTTATTGATATTTTGTCCCAGCAATCTTTATTCCAGCTTGTGATTATGCATGATATACTCTGCATATAATTTAAATAAGCATGATATGTAAGATACTGTTAATATTTCTATAAATTAAAAGCCACATGAAAATGATGTGAACTATCATTGTGTATGTATATATATGTATATATACATATAACATGTTATAAAATTATATAAATATTGACAGAAAGAACACTTTTCAAATTCAACATAGTGGTTGCTCTGGGGACAGAGGGCAAAGGGAAAGATAAAAAGGGGACTTTGAAATGCTTTCATTAAAAAAAAATTGAAACAAATATGATAAGTATTAACAGTTCTTGATTCTGAAGGGACAGTATATAGACTTATTTTTTAAATCACCCACATTAAAATATTCACAATAAAAAATACAAGTAATCATGCTCATCATGAGTCCATATGGTCCCCTTGGATTGGTCTGATCTTCAAGAAGAGTGCTCAAGGCAAGATTCAGAGCAAGGAGAACCTGGGAATGCTGTTAAATGTTTAGCACCTCTGTCACTTGGAAATGTGAATTCCACTTGTGTGAGGAGGTTGAGGCTAAACTCCTGATGACCCTTGGACAGCACTGACTCATCACTGTCCCAGCTGTACTCCTCTTTGCCTTTGACCCTAAATGACACCTCTTGCTGGCATCTGTCAGGGGAGGCAAAAGGGTGCCCTGTGCCTGAAGTTACATCTCTCTTATCCACCTGATGGTTGCCAGCTTTTCGGGACAGGTTTGTCAACACTAGCCAAAACGTACTTGGTGTTTATGAGTTCAGTTTTGTCCTCAGGACTGTTTACTTGATGTTTCAGTGTCATTTTTCCTGTGCTGAGAGCCTCCCCAAGGAACCCATCATCAGTAAACCAAGTAGGAGAATAGATCATCATAAGACACTATTCCTTTTATTTTGAAGGGAGATTTTAGACTGTAAAGAATCTGCTTACAATGCAGGAGACCTGGATTCGATTCCTGGGTCAGGAAGATCCCCTGGAGAAGGGAATGGCAACCCACTCCAGTATTCTTTCCAGGAGAACCCCATGGACAGAGGAGCCCAGATGTCAACAGTCCATGGGGTCGCAAAAAGTTGGACATGACAGAGCAACTATCACTTTCACTTTTAGATAATTTTAATATTTTTTTTCTTTATAACAGCTTTCTTGAGATATAATCATATACCATACAGTCCTCCAGTCTCTCATGTTCCAGGAGGATCACAAAGTCTGCCAAAACTCAAACGTTTTGAGCTCTTAAGCTGTAGTTCAGGTCTTTAAATGTGTGGATATGTGTGCGAGTTTGCCCCATGGCTCCAGCCCTGGCTTTTCACTGATCCAACTAAGAATTCTCAGGGGCAGATATCACCCTATCAGACAGACATTCTAAATATTTACTTTTATATATTTATTTAGCTGCATTGGGTATTAGTCTCAGCATGTGGGATCTTAGATCTTCATTGAGGCACATGGGATCTAGTTCCTGGACCAGGGATCAAACCCTGACCCCCTGTATTGGGAGCACGGTAACTTAGCCACTGGACCACTGGGGAAGTCCCCAGATAGATATTCTAATTTTACTGTTAGGAGCTCATACCAAATCTGTTCTGTTTGTCTTAGGCACCATCAGGTGGAAGTCACTACAACCACGACCCTCTCTAGTTTGACTAGGCCTGTTTGGACTGCAGCAGACTGCACCCAGGCTCCCCGTTCAGGGGACAACTAGAGGTGTCAGCAGCCACACCTCCCCCACCTCAGCCGGGCCACAGAAGTTCTGGGCAGTGTGATTGTCTATTGCCACCCATGCTGAAGCGTGTAGAACAACCCGTGGCTGATGAATAAACAAAAGAGGCCAGCAGTAACAGGATGAGGCCAAAGAGGCCAAATTAATGTCCAGAAAGTTAACCTTGCTCTGTCATCTTTAGTGGAGACTAGTCCTTTCTGACGTCATTGGATCTTGGGACATTTCTGAGAGTTTTCAGATCAGATTCTCTCTGGCCAGTGGTCAAGTTGCAGGTGGTGACAGCAGTCTGGATTAAACTGGTGAGATGTCTGCAGACAAGAATTGAAAGAGAGAGATTAATAGTCCCTCCTCCCACCCCCAGCCTCCCAGGGTTGATCTCTGATGTCCCACACGCCAGAGGTGCGCCTGTCATTTCCACGGCCACATGACCGGTTTGAGCAGTCTCTCTAGCAGTCGGCCCATTCTTTGTCCCCATCCTCCTGTGTCTTACCCTCACAAGATCCCTGGTTTCTCCTGAGGTGCCTCAGTTGTTTCTTTCTTGTATACCGGGTACCACCCTAGAACATCTCCCACCTCCTGACCTGGGGGCCACATCAAGACCACCTTAGGAGTTGTCACCTCATATCGTGGTCATTAGCATCAACATCTATGATTGTGCAACAGCGGCAAGCATAGCTGGTGACCAAAGAAGCACCAAGTTTGAGTAGCTCACTCCCTGACTCATCTTTCTACTTGCAAATTCCAGTGGCCTGGTTTCCCAAGGGGGTAGGTATGGGAAGGAAAATGGTAAGAGTGAGAAGAGGGAATTATGTAGTTCGGGTCTCTTACAGCCTATCTGGACCTCTTGCTACCCTCCCTGTATCATAATGAAGAATTGCTTAAACAGGAGGTACCCTTCTGGTGAATTGCACATTTATAGTCCAAACTGACTTTCTTAAGTGTCCACTGGGAGCTGAGCCTTGGTTGTCCAGTTATCTTTTTCAGTTTCTCCTTTAAGTGTCCATTTCCTCTTTCAGTGGCACCTCTCCCTGGGGTGATATGAGGCATGAAAGATCAAGTGAATACCCCCAAGTAGCTGCCCACTGATAGGCAGTTGTTACGATAAAGGTGGTGCCACTGTCTGATTGGATGCTCTTGGGAATACACATATGTAGCACAGTCCATCTAAGGGTCTTTGACTAGTGCACCCACCCCACCCCCATCTGCTGTGTGGATGGAAATGGCAGTGCCATACCTTGAAAAGGTATCTACTGCAGCCAGCGTCCAGTGCCATCCTTATGAGACTGATAGGGGACATACACAGTCTATTTGCCAGGCCAGGCCAGGTCCAGTATCCCTTTGCTCTGTGTCGCAAAGTGTCCTTTGCCGCTGGACTTTGTAGCTGGCAGTCTGCCGGGCTTTCTTGACTTTGTTTGAGTTGTTGTCTGCTCAAACAACTTGTTTTGGGGCTCAGTCTTGAATTGTGAACCGTTTACTCTGCGTTGTGCAATGGGCATCCCAGATCTTATCAGTTTGCTGATTCCACTGATGTTCATCCAAGAACACCTTTGCCATAGACATCACCTGGATCACAGACAGTGAGTGTGGATCTTGTGTAATCTGCTGCCATAATGTTATCCTCAAAAAGGCTGAGACTTGACCATCTAGGCATCCTGCTGCCAGGTAACAGCCCAAACTGCCCTGAATCAGTGAAAATGTAACAGGTTATTTATTGATAGGTCTTTTCAAGGCAAGTACCATAGCTCATAACTCTACCCAATGAGCAGAGTTTCTGTGCATAGTTTTTTTTATTTTTTTGTCTGCACCTTGTAGCATATAGGGTCATAGTTCCCTGACCAGGGATTGAACCCATGCCCGTGCACTGGGGGCACAGAGTCTTAACCACCGGACTGCCAGGGACACCCCTTCCATGCATACCATGCATAGTTTTAAACATTTTTCTTTGTGTTGCACAACAGTAGCTACTCAGTACACCCCACGGCTTTCAACTTAGCTGATCCATCCATGAAACAGGCCAAGGCATTGTCAGGAATCTTGGTGTGTTGAAGCCTCCAAGAAACCCAAGGTTTAAGTGTATACCCTGCATTTGAATCAGCACATCTAGAGGGTGAATAACCACTTAATGCTAGGTTTACTTTTTTCCTGGACATTGTTTTTATTTATTTCTCCCCACCTCTTTTTTTTTTTTGCCTTGCTATACAGCTTGTAGTATCTTAGTTCACTAACCAGGGATTGAACTCGGGCCACAGTAGTGAAAGTACAGAGTCCTAACCACTGGAGCACTAGGGAATTCCCCTTGGTGTTTGCCTTTTTGATTCATCTCATGAGAGGCACATCAGGGTACAGCAACACTTTGCTTTGTCAATCTCTCAATGTCCACCAGAACTCAAAAACAAGCCAGGCAGTATTTTTCAAATGGAGTGTTGTAAGTGGTGATGTCAGACAAGCACCATGTCCAAACCCCTAAAGAGCCAGTGCCTAGTGGCCACATAACTTTGCCACAGGCTCCTGTCTGCATAATTGTTAGTCACTGACACAGGCCTTGTAGATGACTATCATCATGTTCACATGGCATTCTCCTCTGAGTGTATGTGCATCTATGTCCAAATTTCCTCTTTTAATGGGGGCCCCAGTCATGCTGGATTCAGGTCCACCCTTATGACCTCATTTTAACCGGATTACTTCTATAAAGACATCATCTTAAGATAAGGTCACATTCTGAGGTGCTAGGCTTAGGACTTCAACAGATAAATTTGCCAGTGGGTCCCAGTTCAAGCCATAACACCCTCTCTTAACCTGAAGGGCACTTATCTTGATCTGTGTCTAGGCTTCCATTCTGGAAAATTGGTTGCCTAGAACAAAATAGTTTTCCAGCGTCTCTCTTTGGGGCACAAGAGAAGATCTAACTGTCCTTCAAAGATTGATGGTACCCATTGAATAAAGTGCTCCACCTAACCCTGAGTGACTATCTCATCATCTGGGCACTCGCGATTTCCACTATAAATCCAGGCCTGAGTTACAGTGGCCCTCTAGGAAGTTATAGTTTCCCCTCTTGTCATCTGTGGGTGATTGTGAGATGATGGCTTCATTGTGGTTGTAAAGACTCACTGCAACAAGCCCTAATTAGTCTTTACCTGTTCTTCCTCCACCCTCATGTCATCAGTAGGGTGTTCATGGCCAAAGTAGCTAGGAGCTTCAGTTCAGTTCAGTTCATTTCAGTTGCTCCGTCGTGTCTGACTCTTTGCAACCCCAAGGACTGCAGCACACCAGGCCTCCCTGTCCATCACCAATTCCCAGAGTTTACTCAAACTCATATCCATTGAGTCCGTGATGCCATCCAACCGTCTCATCTTCTGTTGTCCCCTTCTCTTCCCGCTTTCAATCTTTCCCAGCATCAGGGTCTTTTCAAATGAATTAGGTGGCCAGAGTATTGGAGTTTTGGCTTCAGCATGAGTCCTTCCAATTATTCAGGACTGATTTCCTTTAGGATGGACTAGTTGGATCTCCTTGCTGTCCAAGGGACTCTCAAGAGTCTTCTCTACCACACTTCAAAAGCATCAATTCTTTGGTGCTCAGCTTTCTTTATAGTCCCAACTCTCACATCCATACATGACCACTGGAGAAAGCATAGCTTTTACTAGATGGACCTTTGTTGATAAAGTAATGTCTTTGCTTTTTAATATGCTATCTAGGTTGGTCATAACTTTTCTTCCAAGGAGCAAACATCTTTTAATTTCATGACTGCAGTCACCATCTGCAGTGATTTTGAAGTCCCCCAAAATAAAGCCTGTGACTGTTTCCACTGTTTCCCCATCTATTTGCCATGAAGTGATGGGACCAGATGCCATGATCTTAGTTTTCTGAACGTTGAGCTTTAAGTCAACTTTTTCCACTCTCCTCTTTCACTTTCATCAAGAGGCTCTTTAGTTCATCTTTGCTTTCTGCCATAAGGGTGGTGTCATCTGCATATTTGAGGTTATTGATATTTCTCACGGCAGTCTTAATTCCAGCCTGTGCTTCCTCCAGCCCAGCATTTCTCATGATGTACTCTGCATATAAGTTAAATAAGCAGAGTGACAATATACAGCCTTAACGTACTCCTTTTCCTATTTGGAACCAGTCTGTTGTTCCATGTCCAGTTCTAACTGTTGCTTCTTGACCTGCATACAGATTTCTCAGGAGGCAGGTCACGTGGTCTGGCATTCCCATCTCTTTCAGAATTTTCCCCAGTTTATTCTGATCTACACAGTCAAAGGCTTTGGCATAGTAGGTAAAGCAGAAATAGATATTTTTCTGAAACTCTCTTACTTTTTTGATGATCCAGAGGATGTTGGCAATTTGATCTCTGGTTCCTCTGCCTTTTCTAAATCACGTGAACATCTGGAAGTTCACAGTTCATGTACTATTAAAGCCTGGCTTGGAGAATTTTGAGCATCACTTTGCTAGCATGTGAGTTAAGTGCAATTGTGTGGTAGTTTGAACATTCTTTGGCATTGCCTTTCTTTGGGATTGGAATGAAAACTGGCCTTCTCCAGTCCTGTGGCCACTGCTGAGTTTTCCAAATTTGCTGGCACATTGAGTGCAGCACTTTCACAGCATCATCTTTTAGGATTTAAAATAACTCAACTGAAGTTCTAGGAGCTTGAAGTCAGTCATTAGGTGATGAATTGATTTCTATGCCTTCTCAACCAGTAGAACTGGTGTGGCTTTTGCATCTGCTACTGGGAGCAACCAAACTTCTAGAATCTCATTAAATTTTTTTTTTTTCATAGTGAAAACTTTTATATTTGGAATTAGCCAGCTGGACTCAGTTTAGATGATCCCAATTTTGTTGGCAACATCCAAAGCATCATAGTCAGGAGCCAGTCGAACATATGCCTTCTTCTCTCCATCAGGCCTGGTCAGAGTATTGACCTTGGCCACATCAATGTCATAGAGCTTCTTCACAGCCTGTTTAATCTGGTGCTTGTTGGCCTTGACATCCACAATGAATACTAGTGTGTTGTTGTCTTCTATTTTCTTCATGGCTGACTCGGTGGTGAGGGGGAATTTGATGATGGCATAGTGGTCAAGTTTGTTTCTCCTAGGGGCGCTCTTCCGAGGATATTTCGGCTGCCTCCTGAGCCGCAGGGTTTTGGGCCGCCGGAAGGTGGGTGACGTCCGGATCTTCTTTTTTTTGTGGCTGTGGACACCTTTTAACACTGCTTTCTTGGCCTTTAAAGCCTTTGCTTTGGCTTCAGCTTTAGGAGGGGCAGGGGCTTCCTTCTTCGCCTTCGGCGCCATCTTCATGAAAAGGCTAGAATCTCATTAAATTTTTAGCCAAATCTATCTCCAGTTTCTCCTTTCCTGCTCGTTGTAAGAAGGAATCTCAGTCTATTTCTGAGGAGCTGACTGCCCTGAATGAATAAAGAGCATTTTATGTTTGGTCACAACCTCCTGTCCTAGCCAGGCTGTTTTGCTTTCCAGGTAATACAGAAGGGAAAGGAACAATCATGGAATGCTTCTAAAAAATTGTATGGGCCCTTTCTTCTTTAAAAGGACTTCCCTGGTGGCTCAGATGGTAAAGAATCTGCCTGCAGTGCAGGAGACCTGGGCTCAATCCCTGGGTTGAGAAGATCCCCTTGAGAAGGGAATGGCTATCTACTCCAGTATTCTTGCCTGGAGAATTCCACGGACAGAGGAGCCTGGCAGGCTAGTCCATGGGATCGCAAAGTCAGACACGACTGAGCAACTAACACTTTTCTCTTTAACTCTAAGCACCAGTAAAATTCATTAGGCTCTCAGGACAATGGTCAAGGACTCCTGTCTCCTTGTCACTACACCAGCAATCAGGTCCTGCCACTGTCCACTGGGATCCCATTCCATACCTTGTGAGTAGGCCTGCTGGGGTCCCAGTTTCTTTTTTCTAAAAGGATGTTGTGACTTTATCAGCATTGTGGAGGTTGTTGTTGTTCAGTCGCTAAGTCATGTCTGAGTCTTTACAACTTAATCAACTGCAGCATGCCAGGCTCCTGTGTCCTCTGCTATCTCCCAGAGCTTGCTCGAATTCATGTCCATTGAGTTGGTGATGCTATCTAATCGCCTCATCTTCTGCTGTCCTTTTTCCCTTTGCCTTCAGTCTTTCCCAGCATCGGGTCTTTTCAAATGAGTCAGCTCTTTGCATCACGTGGCCAAAGTATGGGCGCTTCAGCTTCAACATCAATCCTTTCAATGAATATTCAGGGTTGATTTCCTTTAGGATTGGCTGGTTTGATATCCTTGCAGTCCAGAGGATTCTTGAGTCTTCTCCAGCACCACAATTCAAAAGCATCAGATCTTTGGCATTCAACCTTCTTTATGATCCAGTTCTCACAGCTAATACCTGACTACTGGAAAAACCATAGCTTTGGCTATATGGACCTTTGTTGGCAAAGTGGTGTCTCTGCTTTTTTATACTCTGCCTAGGTTTGTCATAGCTTTCCTTCCAAGGAGCAAGTATCTTTTAATTTCATGCCTGCAGTCACCATCAGCAGTGATTTTGGAGCCAAAGAAAATAACATCTGTTACTCCTTCCTCTTTTCCCCTTCTATTTGCCATTAAGTGAAGAGACCGGATGCATGATCTTAGTTTTTTGAATGTTGAGTGTTAAACCAGCTTTTTCACTTTCCTCTTTCACTCTCATCAAGAGGCTCTTTAGTTCCTCTTTATTTTCTGTCAGTGATTATCATCTGCATATCAGAAATTGTTGATATTTCTCCCAGCAATATTTGAGAGGAGAGGATTCAAAACCCCATGTAGTCCATCTGTCAGGAGCAGTGGGGCAACACCCCTGGAGTATCGTTCCTTTGGCAAGTACAGTATTTATATCAGAAACATACTGCTTTTTAGTTAGTAAAAGATAGCAGTTTTTCTTCTACTGCCAGAGGGATTCTGTGTTGTCACTCCACCAACATTGTTTCCAGAAACCACTTGACAAGCTCACTCCAAACCTTGTTAGGGCTTAGCAGTCAACCTTGATGAGATCTTTATCTTGCTAATCAAGATTTCCTTTCCAGGCTTCCCTGGTGGCTCAGTGGTAGAGAATCTACCTACCAATGCAGGAGACACGGGTTTAGGTTCGATCCCTGGTCCAGGAAGATCCCATGTGCTGCGGAGCAACTAAGCCCGCGAGCCACAAATACTGAGCCTGTGCTCCACAAGAGGAAACCACTGCAACGAGAAACGTGCCCATCTCAACTAAAGAGTGAGCCCCCCCCCCCCCCCCGTTCACTGCAACTAGCGAAAGTACATGCAGTAGCAGAGACCCAGCACAGCCAAAAATAGATAAATAAAATTATTTTTTTAAAAAGACATTACACATTTAAAACTTCGGACATCAGAGGAAGTTTCCTAACATTTTGGAAAGTCACATAATTAAACACTGTATTACTGGTTCCACATTTTTGCCAAAGTAGTAGGAGGAATGGCCTCAGACTTCTCACTTGCAGAATCACCTTCCCTTTTGTTCTCTCTTCACTGTGGTTCTTGCCCCAAACTATTATAGTTGCTTTTTTTTTTCCTTACAGAAACCCAGACACAGAGATGTAGAACAGGCACCTCAGGAATTCCACAGTGGCTGGAAGCCCAGGGGTCCAGGGCAGGCAGCCAACCCCACCCACTACCAGAAAGCACAAATTTGCATTTATTTTCAGTTTTCAGTGGCTGTTTATAGAAAAAATAGATAGGACTGTGAGAAGACCCCCTACTCCTCTGCAGGATGGGACTGTTCTCTCCTAACCTGGCTGAACAACCCCCTCCACTCACCACCACTTTCTTCCTCCCCTCACATGCTAAAGAACACCCCTAAACAAAAGGGGTCAATGAGTGCAGTGCTGAGCCGTGGAGTACCAGGTTGTTGGGGAGCCCCTGCTAAACTGCAGGAAGAGATTTTATTATCTGTAGCTCTTTTTTAAGAAGGGAGAACTGCACAGCCACATTGGTCAGAACTCAAGAGACGATGGGAAACTCTCAGGATACCGAGACTTATGCCTGTCAGGGGATATACGGGACATAGGGAGGGAGGTAGCTGGGTGACAGCTACATGTAGGTCTCCAGTTCTGTAACGGGAGGATTCAAGGCCATTGAGCCTCAGGGAAGGCTGGTGTGGACAAAAAATGTTGCCTGCCATGTCCGTCAACACAGGATACTGTTTTCATCAAGTCACTGGCCACTGGAACTGCCCCCAGCAGTCGGCTGAGAGGGGATCCAGGGTAGAAAAGAGCAGGATACTGGCCCTACATAGCTAAGGTCCATCTCGAAGGAATGATTTCAATGAGCCCAGACTCTTGCATATATGTGACAAGGACAGAATAAAGGGACAAAGTAGATAATTAAATAATTAATCCTACTAGGGGATTATAAGTAGAAAAAATATGGGATATCCCTGTTAAGTTAATGATTACTTAAGAAAGCAGGTTTACTTAATCACAAAACCAAGAAAGCTTGCTTAATGAGCAACAAAACCATGCAATAGAAGCATGAGACATGCCCCAAAACAATGGTGACATGAGACCCACAGCCTGCCCAGTGAGCTCAGTTAGTTAGGACATGCTCTCTGCATACATAAAAAGCAATAATTTGTGGACCTAGCTTGACCATGTAAGGACATGAAAACTCCCCTGCTCAACCTGGAGGAGGAACTAATGATGGAAGCATGACATCTACTCAAGAAAAACAAGAAGGTCTTCTCCCTCCACCCCACTTTTCCTTTGATTATAAAACTGTAGCCCAGTAAGTTCTTGGAGTATAGCATCCTCTCACCTACCTGCTTGTAAGCCTCACAAACATCCTGCTCTAATAAATCACTTCTTGTCATCACTTTGCTTCTTGCTGAATTCTTTCTGCACTGAGACATAAAGAACCACACAGAGCTCTTCAGAGAACCCTCAAATTGCCACCCAACAGTTTCACATGCTGCTGCTGTTAAGTCGCTTCAGTCGTGTCTGACTCTGCAACCCCATAGATGGCAGCCTACCAGGCTCCCCCATCCATGGGATTTTCCAGGTAAGAGTACTAGAGTGGATTGCCATTTCCTTCTCCGACAGTTTCACATAGAAAAGCACTAAATTCGTTAACTGCAGATGTCTGGTTTTCTTGTAACAGTAATCTTCTGATGTTCCAACTACCTGGGTTTTGTTGCAAAAGCTGTTATATATCCTATTTCCTCACTTACCTCTTTGGAGAAATCTGAGAGCTATCTGAGAGGCTGCCTTCTGGGCTTAAGTCTTCAGAAATTTTACTGAATAAAACATAATTCTCAACTTCTAGGTTGTGCATTTCTCTCGGTTGACACAGGGTTCAAGCCTTTGTGTCTGCAGACACATGCAAGATTGAGAGGGTGTCACCACCAATCTATTACCCAATGTGACACAGCCCCTGTGCTGGGACTGAAACTAGGACAAAAATCTCCTTCCCGGCAATCCTTGACCCCTCAACTGAAACGAACAGGACAGCTGTGGATGACTGACTTGAGATCAAAACCCATGACAATGAGACAGGCACATTTTTTTTGCTATAAAATGACCCTTGTTCTAAAAAAGGCAAATAAATATGAGTTGCTTGCTGGTTATTTGTGATTACATAACACATTTAAGAGAATGTCATTTCGACTTAGTTGAAGTAATTTGCAGAAGTAATACCTGATAAATTTCTCTATTTATCATAGAGAAATCAGAAAATATAAAGACACAAAACAAAGAAAATCCAAATCTTCCATCTCAACACCCTGTGCATATTAAGTGTCTGACACACATAGGTATTAATAAGCATTTGTGGGCTTCCCTGGTGACTCAGTAGAAAAGAATCAACCTGTCAATGCAGGAGACATGGATTCAGTCCCTGGTTCGGGAAGCTCTCACATGCTGCAGAGCAACGAAGCCCCCACTATTATTGAGCCTGTAGCCTTCTTGTGCCCTGCAACAAGAGAAGCCACCACAATGAAAAGCCTGTGTGCCGCAACTAGAGAGTAGCCCCTGCTTGCCGCAACAAGAGAAAAGCCTACACAGCAACGAAGACCCAGCACAGCCAAAAATAAATAGAAGTAAAAAAAACATTTGTGAAATGAATGCATAAATATACACATAGTCTTCGGGGTAAGTAGGCATTCCTGCTTGTTTGTTCTTGGTGAATAGACTTCCACACTTCCCCCATGCATCAGCCACATATGTACTTTTTTTTTTTTTTTAAAGAAACAAAACATCTTTATTTGGTCCGTCGGAGCCTGAGTCTGGAAACATCCATGGGGTCATCCTACGGGGATGGTGCTGATGTTGATAAAGTAGCTGCATCAGAAGAGCTGCCGTAGGTACAGGGTTAAAAATACTCACAGCTCAGAGTAAGAGGAGGGGTACAAAACGGGGGGTCTAGTGCTTCTCCAGGTGTGAATCTGTGCCCCGTTGCAAGCCCCATGGAAAGCGAGGGACCACAGGTAGGGCAGCTCGCTGCCCGGGGCTGCTGGGCAGTGACGCTGGGCACCCAGGAAGTGGCCTTAGTCATCCCCAGGCAGACACAGAGCTCAGGGCTGAGCAGCACAGGGAGGATGCTGCACATATGTACTTTTTGAATGCAAGCATACCATATACTTTCTTTTATAACCTGCCTTTTACTAAAATATGAATAGCTTTTATTGTCACTTGAGTAACCATTTTTAATGGGTATTGCATTGTGGCTACATGAGGATATACTGAAGCTTATTACTATATGTTTAGAGTTTTAAATGTACAAAGGTTTGGTAAATATATCGCTAGATATCATACACATCCTGAATTAGCTCCTTAAAATAAATTCTCTTAAAATGGAAATGGTGCAGTAAAAGATTTCATTCAGGCCTTTGATATGTATCGGCTGCCAAATCATCCTCCAGAAAAGTTGTAAGGGCAACAGTTTTGTGCAATAGGGGCCATTCCCATTTCTAAAAGAAAGACTCTGTCAGTGTCTTCTTCCAAGAGCAAATAAACAAATGAGCAAACACCTCTTAAAACCTGATCTTTAAGCCTATATAAGTAGCCGACAAGGCAAAGGAAAGGTTGGTCTGGTCCTCTTTTCCTCTTGGTTCACAAGAGAGGAAGTCTTGGAACCACAGAAGAACCAATTTAGGGGAACCTCCCTCGCTCCCTTTCTGTTCTCTCTTTGCTGAGGGGAAATCTCAGCAGGGCCCTTTCTGAGCCTCTGGAGGTTTTAAGTATCACAAACTTCTAGGCTTTTTCTTAGGGGAAATTCATGAAGTATAAAACAACGAACCATTTTAACATGCACAATTCAACAGCATTTAGTGTATTCTTAATGTTATAAAACAGCTGCCTCTCTCTAGTTTCATAACTTTTTTAAGTTTTGATACCCTAGAAAGAGGCCCTGCCATTAGTCACTCCTCATTCCCCTTCATGCCACACTTTGGTAAACATTAACCTGCTTTCCATCTTTATGGATTTGCCTTTTCAGATAGAGCATATAAATGGAATTATACGGTATTAGACCTTTTGTCTCAGCTTCTCTGAGTTAGCGTATGTTTTCACATTTCATCCAAATTTTAGCTTGTATTGTACTCCCATACTTTGTTCCTTTTTATGGCTGAATACTGTTCCATTGTATGTATATCCCACAATTTGCTTATCCATTCATCAGTTGATGACTTTTAGGTTTTTTCCACCTTTTGACGACTATAAGTAATCCTGCTATTAACATTCCTGTACAAGTCTCTGTGTGGTATATGTTTTCATTTTTCTTGAGTATGTACCTTGGAATGGAATTGCTGGATCATACAGTAATTCTTGATATTTGACTTTTTGTGAACTTGCCAAATGGTTTTCTACAGCAGCTGTACTGTTTTTACTTTCCCATCAGCAATGTACAAGGGCTTTGATTTCTCCACCTGCTTGGCAACAACTTGTTATATTCAGTTTTTTGGATTTAAGTCATTCTAGTGGATATAACCCCTGGAGAAAGAAATGGCAACCCACTCCAGTATTCTTGCCTGGTAAATCCCTTGGACGGAGGGAACCTGGTGAGTTACAGTCCATGGGGTCAGAAAAGAGTCAGATACAATTTAGTGAGTAAACAACAAGTGGATGTAAAATGCTTCCTTTTTATGGTTTTGATTTTCATTCCTTAATGATCAGTGATGTTGAACATCTCTTTGTGTGTTTATTGGTTATGTATATCTTCTTTGGAGAAATGTCAAGTGCTTTCATCCCTTGAAAACTGGATTGTCTTCTTCTTGTTGAGTTTTAAAGAGCTGTCTGTATATTCTGGATATTAAACCCTCATCAGATATATGACTTTCCAATATTTTCTCTCATTCTGTAAATTGTTTATTCACATTCTTGATAAAGCCCTTTGATGTGGTCTTCTTATCAGACCGGGACCCGGTGGACTGGAGTCAACGAAAAGAAAGAGAGACAAAGAAGGACAGAAGGAAAGAGAGAAAGAAGGATGCAGGGGACCCAGGTCTCTAGTGGAGCAAGAGTGTTTTATTAGCAGAAATGCAGGCTTATATATCTTTGGTGTAATGATTACACAAGATGAAGTGCCATTAATTACAACAAAAAATGGATGGTCTAATACATACAAGGTTGCTGATGTTGAAAGAAATCATGGAAGGAAGTAACTGAAAGGAATCCAAGTAGATACCCTTTCTCATGAGTCCTGAGAGAGCTGCGTGCAGTTCTACTCATTCCTGAATAGAAACTGATAAGGAACACAGAATCCTTGAGAAATGGCACACAAAGGAAGAAAACTGCAACATATCAGATTCCTTAAAGTTAAACGTCCCCTGACACTTTGCTGTGCAGAAGTTTTTAATTTTTATGAAGTTCAATTTTTCTATTTTTTCCCTTTTATTGCTCATATGTTACTATTCAAATCTGAGAATCCATTGCTAAATCCAAGATCATGATGATTTACCACTGTGTTTTATTCTGAGAGTTTTATAGTTTTAGCTCTTTTATTTAGAGTTTTGGTCCATTTTGAGTTAATTTTGTATATGAAGTGAGGTAGGGGTCCACTTGGTTTTTGCACTTGGTTATCCATTTGTCCTAACACCATTTATGGATGAGATTGTTCTTTTCCCCCTGAATGATCTGGGCACTCTTGTCAAAAATCAACTGACCATAGATATTTAGGTTTATTTCTGAATACCCTTGATTCTAGTCCATAGGTCTGTGTGTGTATCATTATGCTATTACCAAACTGTTTTGATTACTGTAGCTTGGTAGTAAGTTTTAAAATCAGAAAATATGAGTTTTCCATCTCTGTTTTTCTTTTTAAACTTTATTTCAGCTATGTAGGGCTCTTGCAATTTCATATGAATTTGAGGACTGGTTTCTGAGAAAAGCCCGTGAAAATTTTAATGGAGATTGCATTGAATCTATAGGTCACTTTGGGGAGCAGTGCCATTTTAACAGTATTAGGTTCCCCAATCTGTGAACACAGGATATCGTTCCATTTATTTAGGCCTTTCTTTCAGCAGTGTTTTGTAGTTTTCAGTGTACAAGTGTTTTACCTCCTTGGTTAAATTTATTATTAGTAATTTTATTCTTTTGGATGTTATATATTAGCTTACTCTGGCTGCTGTAACAAAATACCACAAACTGGGTGTCTTAAACAACAAAGTTAATTTTTTTCACAGTTCTAAAGGCTGAAAGTACAAGATAAGGTACCAGCATAGTTGATTTCTGGTGAGAGTCCTTTTCTAATAGGGGTAGCGAGGGCACATGCCCATTAGCTGGAGGCTGTTAGTGTGGCACCCTAGCACAGTGGTTTGAGGTCCCACTCTACCAGCAGTGGACCTCACCGTGGTCCTTGTGGTAAAGGGTACAGTAAGAGGTAGATCGTGGCCTTATCCTGGGGCACTTCAGGCCCTCAGGCCTTGGGGCTGGTGGGTGATCTAGAGAAGCCCAGGAACAGGCTGAAGGCTGGGGCTATGTCCTGCAGAGCTCCAGAGTCCTTGAAAGGGCCACCCACTGGCTGGGCCCAGGCTTCAGAGTAGCAGTGAACCTCTCCCCTATCCCCACCTCTGCAACCTAATGTTAGTGGCAGTATTCATGGGTCACAGTCCATGGAGGCCTCAAAAACGGAAGTATATGGACACTGCCATTAAAGTCACCTTCATCCAACTTCAGGCTCTGCATTCAAGTTTCAAAAATAGGCACAGCTTAGGTTGGTTATCTACTCCTAGGAGGTGACCAGAGGTCAGGATTAAGTTGAAAGGACATTACATGTCACTATTTCAGGTCCTCCTCTGAGGTTGGGTCTATTTTCAAAGAAGGGCGATTCTTGTGAGCTGGTTGGTATTTGCTACAACATGTATTCCTATTGATCCTATACAAATGATTGCCTCCAGTTAAGTGAAAAGCCTGAGGGCCAGCTCGGTCCTGGGCGCCTGGCTCCCTCAGTGATGACAGCTGGGCTCAGCCTGGGAACCTGGCCCTGAAGGCACCACCAGCTGAGAACCGCCTCTTCAGCCAGGTGTGGACACTGGTGGGAGGACCCAGACTGGGTACTAGATGAATGCCGCTGAACAGGATAATGGGCCCACGCAGGGACCCCCTCCTGTTAGCCAGAGCCTGGATCTGAGAGGGTGAAAGTTGAGCCATGGGACCTTGCCCTTTTTTGTCAGAATAGAGAGTAATATTTGTTTTGGTGGAGGGTTTATAGGCACATGGTGACCTGCCTGTGATTTGACCTGAAGAACAAAGGATCTGACACCAAGAAATTTTTTTTTTTTTTGGACATCAAGAAATTTGCAACAACTAGCCATGCCCTGGGCTTCCCAGCTGGCACTAATAGTAAAGAACTGGCCTACCAATGCAGGAGATATAAGAGATGTGGTTTGATTCTTGGGTTGGGGAGGCCCCCAGGAGGAGGACATGGTAACCTACTTTAGTATTCTTGCCTGGAGAACTCCATGGACAGAGGAGCCTGGCAGGCTACAGTCCATAACGTTGCAAAGAGTCGGACTTGACTGAGCAACTAAGCACACATGTGCGACCATGCCCCTCCTTCATCTTTCTTATAAAAGGGCTTTGCTGAAAGCTTTCAGGAAGTTCAGGGTTTTTAAGCCACGAGGCACTCACTTATCTCCTTGCATGGCCTGCAATAAGCCTTTCTCTGCTCCAAATTCTGTTTTGGCCTCACTGTGCACTGGGCACACAGATTTGCGTTCGGTAACAGTTTTTCTGGCTTGCAGACAGCTACCTTCTCCCTGTGTACTTAAATGTTCTTTGCTTGTGTGTGTGTGTGTGTGTGTGTGTGTGTGTGTGTGTGTGTGTGTGT